>NW_026847549.1:16076018-16094813 GCF_025583915.1 Anolis sagrei ordinatus
GGGGAAGCAGCATAGGATGCTTCCCACCAAACATGGGAAAGCCCACTATAGTGATGCTTCAGTGATACTTCCCCCATGTTATGGGGGGTGCGGGAAGTTGGTGGAATGACACTGAAGGGGGGCATCCGCATGATGAGATCATACAGCCCAAATACACTGCCAAATAATCGGGTTTCTGAATCTAGATAATCTACCTTGAACTGGATTATATGGCAGTGTAGTCTCATATAATCCAGTTCAAAGCAGATACTCTGGATTCAGAAACTGATTTTTTTAACAGTGTACACGGGGCCTAAGTGGCTACTACAACTCAAGACAGGCAACCTTAGTCCAGACTTTAGCTCAGTGCCCATCTTCCTGGCGGAGACAAAACACAAATGAGTCGGTGTAGCAGAAACAAAAGAAAGAGGATTACAACCACAACATTGATCCTGGAAATCTACAAAAAGGATAAGAAATCTCAATGAGATTGTCATCAGATCTTTAATCATTCGGCAACTGATTTTGTGCACCTCACATTCAAAACATATGTCAGTTTCCCAAAGTTTCTAGATAGGTGAAGACACAATCCAGGCCAGTATTTAGCTGAGTTGTGTGCATGTTTAAGCAGCCATCTTGACATGAGAAAAATGAAGGATTTTTTAAAAAAGCACGAACATTTTGATGGGTTAATCCACTGAGCTGCTGAACTTGCTTACCGAAAGGTTGGCAGTGAGCAGGGTGAGCTCCTGCAGTTAGGCTCAGCTTCTGCCAACCTAGCAGTTCAAAAACATGCAAATGTGAGTGGATCAATAGGTACCACTTTGGCAGGAAGGTAATGGCTCTCCAGACAGTCATGCTGGCCATATGACCTTGGAGGTGTCTATGGACAATGTTGGCTATTCATAGAATCATAGACTCATAGACTCATAGAGTTGGAAGAGACCTCGTGGGTCATCCAGTCCGAGAAGCAGGTGGTTAGACTGGATTCAGCTTAGAAATGGAGATGAGCACCATCCCCCAGAGTCGGACACAACTAGACTTAATGCCAGAGGAAACCTTTACCTTTACCTTTTATGAACATGTGGACCATAAAATATTTTCATCATAACTAGTTATTATCAACAGCAGACAAGCAAAGTTACTATGTAAGTCCACAGGATAAATATTATCTTAAGCAAAACAAATGAATTTAAGCTTTCATGTTGCATTCTTATTGCTTCTGCCCAAGAAAAGCTGCTATTTATTCTAGAGAACCAAATGCAACATGAAGCTCAGTAGCGCAAGTCTTCACCTCCCTACTTCACATTAAAGCTCACTGTGACATTTTTTTAAAAAAGCAAAAGCTTAAAGATCATGTGATAATTTTTAGAACATCTCTCCCCCACGAAAAAAGCATTGGTTTTGTGGCTTAATTTATCCTGAAATAAAATTAATCTTTTACTGGGATATGTTGGGCATCCAAAACCACAGAAGAAACATACCTATACACACCACAAACTAAAGCCAGAACATTTGAGGGAAACATCTCTGTTCCTGGCTTGATTTTTTTTCTGCATAATCTTTCTGGGTCGTTATTTTCCGATTATAACATTTCACTTCACATGACGCCAGAAATTTTAGGAACAACAAATGGGAGGGAAAGCCTTGGATTTTGACAAGAGAGCTCTTGCCATTAAAAGTGTAAAATGCATCCAACAAGATCTAACATTTAGGTTTTGTATCATTCTTATGTGAATTCTTATAGAAACTGGCCTGATCTGTTTGGAGCGGAAAACAGCTAGCCTTCAGATTTCACACTTCGCTGAATTTGGCCATGCAGATTTCATCTCAATAAATGCATAATTAAAAATGTCTGTTGAGGGAAAATGTGCTTAAAAGTGTATCCTTTGTAATACAATATAAAGTGCATACTTTTATTTCCATGCAGACTTTTCACCTTCACGTATTAATGTGGGGGCAAAATTGACAAGGGGATATTTCTTAGAACATGTTTGAAATGTAGAGTCATGATTTCTAAAAATTTAGGGGAATTTTGTGAAATTTTATTTCATGTCTAAAGGTAAAGGTTTCCCCTGACATTAAGTCTAGTCATGTCCGACTCTGGGGAGAGGTGCTCATCTCCATTTCTAAGCCGAAGAGCCGGCATTGTCCATAGACACCTTCAAGGTCATGTGGCTAGCATGACTGCACGGAGTGCCGTTACCTTCCCGCAGAATGTAATATGTGATCTACTCACATTTGCATGTTTTTGAACTGCTAGGTTGGCAGAAGCTGGGGCTAATAGCAGGAGCTCCCCACCTCCCCAGATTTGATCTGCCGACCTTTCAGTCAGCAAGTTAGAGGAGTCCCCGGTGGCGCAGTGACTTAAACCCCTGTGCCGGCAGGACTGAAGACCGACGGTCGTAGGTTTGAATCCATGCAGAGGCAGATGAGCTCCCTCTATCAGCTCCAGCTCCCCATGTGGGGACATGAGAGAAGCCTCCTACAAGGATGATAAAACATCAAAATCATCCGGGCGTCCCCTGGGCAACGTCCTTGCAGACGGCCAATTCTCTCACACCAGAAGTGACTTGCAGTTTCTCAGGTCGCTCCTGATACGACAAAAAAAAAAGTCAGCAAGTTCAGCAGCTCAGCGATTTAACCCACTACACCACCAGGGATTCCCAGTGTTTTTCTGAAATATTTATTTTATTATATTTTATTTAGTTAAAACTTTTGTCTCCCGATCTTCTCTACCTCCGTAGAGGGACTCAGACCAGCTAAATATTATATATTCTTGGTTGGGTTGTAATGAATTGTTACGAATCACAGTAACTTGATAATAGGATTCAGGAAAATTAACTTCTAATCCCAGTTGTCCAATTCCTCCACCATCTAAACCTTTTAAGACATCCTGGGAATGTTCTTTGCCTATTTAGAATGTCATTTAACACACGAAACCTGACAAGTTTTTATGTTATGTCAGAAAAATCCCTCTTGAGGGGTAGCAAAAGGAAGGAGGTCATCTTTCATCTATGGAAGAGTGAGCAACTCTTTCTTGGGGACTGAGCTGGTCTTCATTTTAATGTTCTGTCACCAGACAGTAGCTTTTCTGCAAATCCTAACTGGCCAGAGGAGAATATTGTGAAGGTAATCAGAGTGAGAGTCAACACTCACCAGTAAGTAGTGTAGAAAACACAAAACAGCACAAGGTAGATCTCAATTTGCCTGCAGATCTTTGAATGAGAAGTAGCAAAAGTATCTGATTTGCAACTGTTTGATAATTGTTTTTAGTTCTAAATAAGACATTTAAAATCCCTGCACTGTAGTAGTTCAAATGTAGATTTATATTTGTGAATGAAAGTCATGCAGAAAGTTGTGCAAAATGCTAGATTGTCAAGCTATTTATTTATTTATCTATTTTTATTTACTGAAGAGGGACTCAGGGCAGCTCACAAACTATAGCAAAAATTCAGTGCCAGATCCAGACAATTACAATATCAGTAAAACACCATATTATAGAACTGTAAAAAACATATACATATCAATTAAAATTGTCTTTCAAACAATTAAAACATGTCAGACTTATCAAAAGTCTCACACCAACTGAGCTTTGTAAACATTGAGCCAACTGTATTGTCGAAGGCTTTCATGGCCGGAATCACTGGGTTGTTGTAGGTTTTTTTCGGGCTATATGGCCATGGTCTAGAGGCATTCTTTCCTGACCTTTCGCCTGCATCTAATGCAGATGCAGGCGAAACGTCAGGAGAGAATGCCTCTAGACCATGGCCATATAGCCCGAAAAAAACCTACAACAACCCATTGGGCCAACTGCTTTGCTGTTCATTACTTATGGGTCAAATTAATCCCCAAAGGTTTGCTTAAATAACCAGGTCTTAAGATTCTTCTTAAAGCTTAAGAGTGAGGGGGTGGTTCTGATGGCACTAGGGATGGAGTTCCACAGCCACGTAGCCACCACCGAGAAGGCTCTGTCACTCGTCCCCCACCAACCACACCTGCAATGAGGACAGGACTGAGAGCAGAGTCTTCCCAGAAGATCTAAACAGTCACACTGGATCATAAATGTTCAGACAGTTAAGCTGGACTGGAACCATTTAGGAATTTATAGGCTAATGCCAGCACTTTGAATTGTGCTCGGAACCAAATTGGCAGCCAGTGGAGCTGACGTAACAGGGGTGTTGTCCTTATAATTTTGCATGTGGAGCTAACCAGTGAATTTATTCCACGGCTCCAGCCAATTAATCTAGAGAACTTGTGGCAAATAGTGGTTTTCATGTCAATAGGGTGATGAATTTGAACTTTAATTTTAGCTTTAAAGATCTATCCAAAGTGCTGAATCTATTGTGTGCAGGAGGTAGGGAGATAAGCTTGGCCAGCTTTGCTGTCTCCTTTAAAATTTGGACTAAAAGCTAAAGGGGATTCACTATTCAAGTGACATAGGGCCCACCATCTTTGATGTCAGGTTGGTAGAAAGTGTCTTGGATAAATTCTGTATCAGTGATGTCCAATTGTTGGTTTCCTTGGCCAGGGTGACTAGTCTTTCTAGGAAATGATATTCCAAATATCTAGGGGTTCAAACTACTGTGTGTGGATAAGCTTTGCATTTATGTACTTTTGGCCACTTTTTTATATACTCCACCATCTCCTCAGACTAAGACAGTAAAGAAGAACCAAGACCAGGAGCCAACTATAACCCTGTAGGTAGTTTGAAATGGCATGCTGTCTACAAGCCATTTCAAGAGCAGAACATTTTCAAAGAAATCATAGTAAATCTGGCACATGCAGAATGCTCTCATCTTCACACTTGGTATTAGCTACCCTCCTAATTATTTCTTTTAAAAATTTTAATCAGATAATTATCACAAAATCCAAACAGGGTTCTGTACACAGTGATGATACCATCTGCTTTCCTTCGTAGTTTTGCTTCCTTGCCACATTACAATGCAGCACATTGTTGTGGCCTCATCACAGCAATCTTCAAATTGCTAGGGGGGAAGGATGGCCTTCTTTTCTGAAACAGTGCAGGAATTTCATGGAGATCCTCACCCAGCAGGAAGCTCCAGCACTGTCGATCTGGTAATGGGGTTGCCAGAACTCAGGACTGAACCCAACATTTCAGAGTTTTAGTTCCTTCCTCCTCAGACGGCTCCCTACATGATGCAAACAAAAGCATGGGGATGAGTTCAATTTGAGTCAAGACTATATATGGGGGAGAATTGCCTTTATGCCATGCCAGAGTTCCAATCTAGATTCTACCACTTTTCCAATTGTCACTGACATCTGAAATATGGGCAACTCTTTTAGGTCCCATCTGAAAAAAATGATTTGTGCAAATTCTTTAGTTTCATTGGTGGGCAGAGTATAGAATCATAGAATCAAAGAGTTGGAAGAGACCTCATGGGCCATCCAGTCCAACCCCTGCCAAGAAGCAGGAATATTGCACCCAAATCACCCCTGACAGATGGCCATCCAGCCTCTGTTTAAAAGCTTCCAAAGAAGGAGCCTCCACCACACTCTGGGGCAGAGAGTTCCACTGCTGAATGGCTCTCACAGTCAGGAAGTTCCTCCTCATGTTCAGATGGAATCTCCTTTCTTGTAGTTTGAAACCATTGTTCCATGTCCTAATCTCCATGGAAGCAGTAAACAAGCTTGCTCCCTCCTCCCTGTGGCTTCTTCTCACATATTTATACATGGCTATCATATCTCCTCTCATCCTTCTCTTCTTCAGGCTAAACATGCCCAGCTCCTTAAGCTGCTCCTCATAGGGCTTGTTCTCTAGACCCTTGATCATTTGTGGGAAGATATGGGGTAGGGCATTCTCTATGGTGGCATCCCAGTTATGGAATGTCTGATCAAACTAGCTTTTTATTAAAGCCTTTGAGACTTAGAAGTTTATCAGACCAGTCTATAGTCTTCTTGTTTTAGCAAGTGGAAATCATCACGTTGTTGATGCAAAATCACTCTGCGTGGTGCATGCACACATTGTTGTCACAGTTTCAGCATTCTTGTGAGACTTCCTCCAATTCACAATATTGGGACTACAGGAGAAGGAAACTATCACACAAGAAACAGTGGCAGAACAACATTGATATTGGAGCTAACTATTGTTTTATCCCCATCAATGAAAGGGGACAATCCAATCACAATTCAAACACAGTAAAACTATGGAACAGACATGTGCACTTTTATAATTGCAACTTTACAAAATACACTAGAATCAAATAACAACACAATAAAGGAAAATGCATAATAAATCTGATCAGAATGCATTTCCTTTCCAGTAATCAATTCAAATACATTTCATCCTTGCTGACAACCAAAGGACAACCCTGTTGATATCCATCTCTGAAACAAGGCAGCACTGAAACTGGCCAGCTCCAAATGGTTCATCACAAGACCTGTCTTCTTTAGATGTATAGAACAATGACTGGCTCATTGCACTGAGGCCATGGCCCATTACACTCTCCCTGGACCTGAAATGGACTTTTCATTAAACGATGGGTGTCTATTTCCTGGAAGTTTTAGATTTCATTGAGTTTTACTTCATGTTTCCATCAACTGATTAATTTCCTTATTCTGCTAACTTTGTTCTTTCAGAGGACCTAGGAGCAGGGCACAATAGGGGTTTATTCAGCTCTAGATACAGCTGTGAAAACAAACTGTTGACACTTAAGAATTCAATAACCACAGAAGGGGAGAGCCAGCATGGTGTTGTCAAGTGGCTTAAATGTTGGACTGTAACTTTGGAGGCCAGGGTTAATCACTGCTCAGCCATGGAAACCCACTGGGTGTCCTTGAGCAAGTCACACTTTCAATGTCAAAGGAAGGCAAAGGCAAAACCTTCTCTGAACAAAAATTGCCTAGAAAACCCTGTGATAGTTCAGGATTGCCTTAGGTCAGAATCAACTTGAAGGCACACAACAACAACAAAACCAAAGCTGTATGCAGCCTACCATGAATGAAGCAAGTATGATGATCTTATCTTTTTTGAATGCCAACCAATACCTTAATCATAACCTTATGTTTAAAATGTATAGGATTAATTCTTCATATATCACCAGTACAATACAGAGAAATTGAAGATAAATGAGACATTGAGGCATCCAAAACATAAAGGCAACACCAGAATAGGAGCTTTTTTTTACCAATCCAGATGTCTTTCCTGAAGCTGTTTACTAGGCCCACAGTTTGGTGCTAGCATTCTGGATAGGCTTGCCAATTCAGGATTGTACCAGACCTGGGGTTTTCCAGTCCAAAACTTGATGTCACAAAACCTTATGCATTGAGTACACAGCTTGTCACCCGCATAAAAATCAGATTTATGTTTGGAAATTAGGACAGAGCTCTTAGCTCAAGGAGCTGTTTCCAGATCAAGGTGAAATGGTAGAACTGCATTCCTTCTTGCTCATTTAGGGAAACAGAATGAAATTTTTTTTAATCTAAACTACTTGCTTCTGGCCAGAAGATGGATGCAGAACATAGTGGAGGAGGAGAAGTGTTGGCAACTAAATGATTGGGATTGAAGAAGGAGTTAAATAGATAGATAGGCCATCTGGGGATTCTTTGAACATTGCGGTAACAAACGAACAAAGACTTGCAAAAGTGTAACAAGATTCTGCTATTCTAGCTGAGCTGGAGACTTGCAGATAGATCTTTCTTCTTTCCTGGAGCAAAGTCCCTCTAAATTGGTGAATTTGGAACCTTATCTGCCACCTTCAAAATTTGGAGATTCAAGATCTACTTAGGACCAGAATTTAGGTCTGATAGAGGACTAGAGTCCTTATTTATTTATTGCATCAGGAGTGAACCAAGGGTACAATTGTAATGTATTAAAAACACACACACACAAAGTTCTAAAAGACTTGGCATTATACTAAATGTCCTTTGACCAGTAGCTGGCCACTTGGAGTGTCTCTGCTGTTGCTATAAGAAGGTCTTCTGTTGTGCATATGGCTGGGCTCAGGCTGCATTGTAATAGGTGGTCTGTGGTTTGCTCTTCTCCACACTTGCATGTCATGGACTCCACTTTGCCACCCATTTCTTAAGGTTGGCTCTGCTTCTCATGGTGCCAGAACACAATCTGTTCAGCGCCTTCCAAGACTTGGAAGACCATGAGTCGTGAAAATAGGAAACTTCCATACAATGCCTTGGGCCGGGTAGCCTTCAGCCAGCTGGGAAGTCACATTTGATCTCTTGAAGCTGGGCAAGCAGGATTTTCCCTCCTCCTCGTGGAAACATCAGCCTCTGACTTTATTGAAATAATGACAATAATGGGATGGAAATAAGATTGTTATAACCTTAGCATGTCCAAAGCCACCAGGGTGCTAGAAATACAGTTCTGGAGCTGAACTCTGCAGCTCTGCTAATAAAGGCCACATTGATTCATGTCAGTGTTTACAACAAATTTTCAGCGGCACCACTGAAAATCCTAATTACAGAATCAACAAAAAATTACCGCACAATAGTTTCCACCGGGAACTCTGAGCCAATTAATTAACCACTTCTCTCCAATAATCTCATCAGCTTCTCCAGAACTCTTTCAGCCACAACCCCTGTAGATTTCAGGATCACCGGGGTTAGGCCAAAGCATCGCTTCTCCCCACTGGAAGGAGAAGGTGGGGGGAGCCCTACATTAGCTAAAAAATTCCTGGCTCCATTTGATTTACTTTCCGGGGCTGTTTTTCTTTTTATTAAATATGTTTGACTGCTATTTCTAATTAAATGTCGAATTAATTTTGGCAAACTAACCACAGATGCAGTTTATGCTCAATTTTATCAGACAGATTTATTTATAAGCTGTCAGCTTCTTGAAAAGACTTCATTTTGGAGCAGTCTTAAATTGCTAACAGTAGCTGTAAATGGGGCTACTGTTCTCTCCGAGACCAAAGAAGTGTGCTATAAATGTCCATTCCATCTGCAAGGAATCATAAAACAATCACATTCCTTTATTCCCCCCTCCCCCCATTTCTTAGGCCCTTTATTAAATTAGTTCAACTCAATTAAAAATAACTTCAAAAACATTTCAGGGTCCTTTTGTTTCATGGAATACTTGGAACTCTCTGCACGAAACGTCACCCTTTTAACTAATCCCTTTTGCTAAATGGAAGAGAATAGTGGTATTGTGACCACAGACAGTGCTTTCAAGGGTCTCTACTGTACCGAATTGAGGTCACTCCAAGACAATGCCCAACACCCAATAGCCATTCAAACATTCTTCACAACTCTATCAAGTGCGCCTTTCTTTCCCCCTTCTCGCTTTTCTCTTGTGGCAAAGTCATAGGACAATGGGAAAAAAGCCTCCAGCGCCATTTATGGGCACCATATTTGCACATGACAAAGACTATTCTTTCTGGTTTGCCAATTCTCCCATTAGGAAGAGGGGAGGGGGGAAAGGAACAGAAGAAAAAGAAGAATAAAGTGGGGATAGATTTTCCCACCATTACAGTTGTTGAAATGTAGCTTAGGCTGCAACAAAGTGCTCTTTCAGCGTGCACTTCCTGCGATTAGCTACCTAAAAAGCTAGGCATAGAAAATCACATGGAATGCAAGATTATATATGCCATATTACAAGCAACACATGAATGACTTCACCATGCAACAGAATCATATCGAGACAAACAATGAGGTTCATCTGCTGTTAACAATGTTATAAAATGAATTGTCTCCCTCGAATAATAATGCATGTGCCTCCTTGTCGAGATGTGAACTTAGTGCCCGGTCTTTCTCTTGAAAGCTATTAGCACCGTTACCAATTAAATAGGAAAAAACAATTTAATGTATGTTTATGTTTGCGAGTGTTTTCAAAAGTAGCATTTCTATTCCTCTTGATCTAACTGCATTCCAATTCAGTGGAAAGAAAGGAAAGGGAGAATTGTGTCACAGATGGAGATAGTATTATACCTTGTTTTAAAAATAAGAGGCCAGCAAGTCAGTCTATAGTTATAAGATATTCCTGATTTGCAAGTTACCTGGTGTTACGGCACTATCTGAGCACGTCCATAGGGATCCAATATGTACTGCCATATTTCCTCCAAAAGTACCAACATATCTGGAGTGTTCCTTCACTAGAGAATGAAGATAAGCCCAGGGAGAGGAAGGATTGCTGCTTTGGTATCGATTAATCTCAATGCAGTGCAACTCCTACAAGCATAGAATCCATGCCTGCAGTTTTATTTACTTGTGGCTGGGGGAAATGGTGTCCCTAGGAATTTCCTAGGTCCTCCAAATGATTCTTTGGTGTACTGCTCTTGAAAGTTATCATAGAGTTGTGTTGAAAGATTCCACAAATTCTTCAAAAGGATAGTTCCCTAAAAAACTCTAGGCCAGGCATGGGCAAACTTTGGCCTTCCAGGTGTTTTGGACTTCAACTCCCACAATTCCTAACAGCTAGTAGGCTGTTAGGAATTTTGGGAGTTGAAGTCCAAAACACCCGGAGGGCCAAAGTTTGCCCATGCCTGCTCTAGGCCATCCAACACAACTCTAAGACATGCTGGGACTGAAAGACAGGCAACCATGGTCCAGCCAGAATGCATCTCCCATGGATATAGGGTTCTTATTGTATTTCTTTTCCAGTATGAGACTGAACACTGCTCCCTGCTGCTGTCGCCTGCATTTCCGAGGCCACAGGAAACCGTAGGTGTCAGTTCTGAAAAGGAAAACACTAGCTGAAGTGGCTGTTGTAGCTATTACTATGTTGCAATGGCAGCTGCTGGCTCCCTTGCCATTGAGGTGGTGGATCCACTCTCAGTTATATTCTAGTCTTTCAAGGAGTTATCCAAGGTGCTGAACCCCATCTCTAAAATAGGCTTACCATGGAATAGATACCCCCATTCCTTTGCAGCAATCCAAAACCTGAATTCATCACCTCACTGGCATGGGATTTACGAACCACCACACTTATCTTACCCTATACCCCTGGGACTAAGGTGTGCCCCAGAGAAAACAATAGCTGCAATGTATTGTTGAAGGCTTTCATGGCCAGAATCACTGGGTTGTTGTGAGTTTTCTGGGCTGTGTAGCCATGTTTCCAAAGCATTCTCTCCTGACATTTCACCTGCATCTATGACATGCATCCTCAGAGGTTATGAGGTCTGTTGGAAACTAGGAAAATAGGGTTTATATATCTGTGGAATGCCCAGGGTGGGAGAAAGAACTCTTATCTGTTTGAGATAGGTGTAAATGTTTCAGTTGGCAACATTGATTAGCTAATCAAGGTGGCCAATTGAAACATTCACACCTACCTCAAACAGACCCTGGACATTCCACAAATATATTTTCCTAGTTTCCAATAGACCTCACAACCTCACAACCTCTGAGTATGCAGGTGAAATGTCAGGAGAAAATGCTTTGGGAACATAGCCATACAGCCCAGAAAACTCAGAACAACCCAATAGCAGTAATCATGTTAGTGTATTATGTTGAAGCTTGCAGGTTTTCCGAGCTTGTACATGGATGGCAAGAGAAAGCATACAAAATCTGCTGGTTCTGTCAGGCAATTTTTTCCAGTCTTTCCTCCATGATACTGAATTTTCCCCTCCTGTTGCTATCACCTACCAACATGACATCAACAAGGTTTGGGCCATTGATGGTGATATCTAGAAAAGCCCAACACAGAGAAGACCAATGCTGAAGGCAATAAAAGGGCCAGAGACCTGGAATTAGTCATAGCCCCCAAACCTTCCCCTTGCACTGGACTAGTTTTCTTGAAACTATGGAACAAAATCAGAGGTAGCTAGAAGTATGGTTCTGGTTCTACAAAACCTCTTTTGGTACTGTGAATCTGTGCCCCGTTTAAATGCAATAATAATAATAAAAAGCACCACATGTTGTCAGATCCCTTCCCTTCCTCCCCCACATTACAACTTCTGATAAAATAGCGGAGCTCCATACTAAACAACACTAACCCACATATCTCAAATGGCCTTCCAACCTCAAGGTAATCCCTTCAATTTGCAATGACATTGGCCTACAGAGATTCCTGGTTCGAACCGCCATTGTAACAGCACTGAAAAACCCAGGTTCCTTGCACTGTGTGACACTGCATTGTGGAAAGAGGGCAGAGCTTGTTTCAAATCCCCGGTGAGGCTTTTACAAGCATCACGATGAGTTTTATTGCCTGGCCCTGAGAAATGGAGCATAACGACAAAGTAGTTCTAAACCCCGGTCACCCATTCCAGGATTAAAGAGACAAGACTGACTCGTATGCTATATCGGCAGTGAGGTGGCCAATTAGAAAAAAAATGTGATCAGTGACATGCAATGAGAGAAAAGAAAGGGATACACATATCAAAACTTCTACTTTTCTATTTAACTTAAACTGGTTCCATTGTGGGAAAGATGGGATAAATGCTCTAGTATTCTGAGTATCTTATCATATGTCGAGACCAAAGTTTACACCCAGACCTAAACATGATATTAATTTGATGGGGAGTGCATGAGTTACTCAAAAAGGCTTCCACATGTATGTGATTATGGAAATGGAAGTACAGTATCAATCCCTATCTGTGGGAGATAAATACCAATATTCTCCATGGATACCTGAACCATGAATAATAGCAAACTTAAGTATCAATCCCTATCTATAGGAGATAGATACAAATACCCTTAATGGATACCTGAAACCATAGATAATAGCAAACCTTATACTTTTACTATCCATGAATCGGAAGCATGCTGTAGAATCACATTGGAGGACTTAGACATATCAGCCAGTACTTCCAGAGAGGTGTGGGGAAGAGATTTTTTGGAGCAAGTGTAAGTGAAACCATGGATATTGAATTCATGGATAAGGAAGTTGTACTGCAAATGGATGTACATATCAGCTATATAGAGAAAATCAATTATGCCCATATTTAGGAGAATAGTTATTCTACTCTAACTGGGTAGATTCCATTTTAGACTGAAAATATCAGAATATATGAGATTAGTAAATAATAATAATAATAATAATAATAATAATAATAATAATAATAATAATGGGTTGTTGTAGGTTTTTTCGGGCTATATGTCCATGGTCTAGAGGCATTCTCTCCTGACGTTTTGCCTGCATCTATGGCAAGCATCTTCAGAGGTAGCGAGGTCTGCTGGAACTAGGAAAAAGGGTTTATATATCTGTGGAATGACCAGGGTGAGACAAAGGACTCTTGTCTGCTGGAGCTAGGTGTGAATGTTTCAACTGACTACCTTGATTAGCATATAATGGCCTGACAGTGCTTAGAGCAAACTTTTGTTGAGAGGTGATTAGATGTCCTTGTTTGTTTCCCCTCTGTTGTTGTGCTGTTGTAATTTTATAGTTTTTTTTAAAATACTGGTAGCCAGATTTTGTTCATTCATCTGGCTACCAGTATTAAAAAACTCTAAGCAAGGATAAGCTGGTCTGGTCAATAAATGCTTTAGGCCTACTGTGCTTCTCCCCGGCTGTTTGGTATAGGGCTGTTTTTCAGCTTATCCTTGCTTAGAAGTTCTGCTCCATTCAAGCTAGAAGCTTCAGTATCCAAGCTGTTTCTGTGGTAAGGATCCACAAATCTCACGTTTGCCCCAGGATGTAACAACATGGAAAAGGCAGACCTACACATTAAATCCCTTGCGTTCACTTTTAGCAATGCATATCACCAAAAGTGTTGCCATTTGATTAGCAATTCTGCTTATTTTTATCTTTTTGGTACAAACAAGAAATTTTGGAGGAGAACTCTATTCATTCCCAAGAATTATGTCTCTAGGGTTGCACATCTGAACAACAACCCCACAAATTTATGTGATTTCCCCCTGGAGAAAACTCAAGAAATAGTCCATGTATGAATGCAAATGGGACATAAATATAAAAATGCTCATATGCATTTGCAATATTTTGGAATTTTATGGGAACCATTTAGGTTTTCTGTCCTTTGATCTCCTTTACAGCCACGGAGAAGCCATGTGACACCAAAAAATGGAATTACAGAGGGAAAAAATGTATCATATGCTTTCAGAACAGCTGATATTTTGCTTCAGGCCTCATATCTGATAGCAAATCATCATAACTTTGGAAAATGACATTTAGAAAGAGAATAAATTGCACAATGTTGGAAAATTCAAACTGGAAAACTTATGAGCTGACCTGAAATAAAAATACTACTGATAGGCAATGAAGTCATTGGATACATTTAGACTGTAGAATTAAGGCAGAATTCAGAGTGGATGAAGACCTGGCTTGTCTGGATAACAGCTTTGCGACAGATTTACATGAGGTTAAACTGCCCAGTCTAGATGGGTCTTAGGAGTTATCTGATCTTTCGTGACAACCAAAATCTTCTGCCTGAGGAGGCCATTGCACTGTGTCTAATGGCAGAACAAATCATACACACACACATAAAGCTATTTCACTGAACCATATGGAAGAACCATATGTACATTGGTAGCTGAATAGATTTTTTTTTAATTTCAGAACTTCCAGGAGCAAGTTCAACTTAGTGTCCACTACACAAGGGAAAGTGGAAATGCATTTGCCAAAATGATCACCTGGTTACACATTTTGAAGATGTGTTCTTGCACACAGTGACATACCTACTCAAGCAGGTTTTTAAACATGTATTTATTTACTGTAATTTATATACCACCTTTCTCACCCCTGGGGGGACCCAAGGTAGTTTACAATATACTAATTGCAAAAATTCAATGCCGACATACAGTACACAAAGAAATCATAATAATGAATTACTACATATAACTATGCAAAATCAATGAAAAACCATTAAAATTAAAATCATTTTAAATAATTGAACTTAAAATAAATTAAAAACCATGAAAGCAGGAGAGCTTTTTATGAGATTATTTCCTCCCTAAAGTTGTGTGTATTTTTCTAAAAATATTTTAATATTATCTGAATTAAATTAAATTGTGAATATTTTAACTGTTTTGGAAGTCATCTTGGGTCTCACTCTGGAGAAATATGACATATAAACACAACAATGCATAAATAAATGACACTCCCCTTCTTGAGCCACGTTTTTCTCAGAACAATAAGAACAGTGCTATAGGGTTGGAAGGGGGACAAGAGGGAATATGTGAAATGAACTCAACATGAAACACATGTTCTGTTTCCTTTTAAGCTCCAGCTGTCACTCTTTGCACAAATCCTGGCAGCTCTACACACTGCTTGTGAAAGTGCCATGAGCCCCAACTTCATCTAGCACTCAAGAGATCTCGTGAATCCATGACACCCCATCCCAGAGACCAGGGCCACCAACTCTCTTCTTTTCCTGTACTTCTCTTGTCCCATTTCATTATGTAAAGGATCTTAAATGAGGTTTGTTCCAGGCTATTAACCTAAGCTCGAATACTACGGAGATAAGATTTCATCGTCAAAGGGAACAAAGAAATTGCATGGGTGTGGAAATTGCAATGACAAGGTTGTCTGGCTCGACTGTGATGTAATGAAATGAAGTATCTGATAAATGGGTCCTGAAAACATAGGCTGGGCGATAAGAGCAAGCCACTTCGCTTGGCTAATATTAACTGCACTCAGAAGGTGTTTGAGGGGTCTTGTTTAGCAGTTCTATGGGTGAATTCAAATATTCTGTTTCATTGGTAGCCATAATGGGGTAGGTGATAACCTACTTATGTTTATCATTCACATTATAGGGTAATTGCTGGTTACCTTCTTGCCCTGCATTTCAGCATCTATTTCAAAATGGGGGATGTCAACCTCAACAGACCTTGGGTACAGGCTAATAGATCCCTTTCTAAGGTTGCCTGATAACAGTGACTGGTGAGAAGACTTCCCTCCCAGCTGAAATGACAACAGCTTCAACCTCTGGGATACAGAAGAGCAGCCAAGCAGAACCCTATTGTATCTTGGCCCCAGTGTTGGGCAGTGGACTTCCCTCCATGCCCATTGCTCTGCCCTTTGAAGAAGAGCAACTTCCAGCCTTCGGTGCCCTTTTCATGATGTATGATGAATTAACAGGGTTATGTGGCAGCTTTAAAAGCCAATGCAATTCTCTGCTGCCTCAAGAGGAGTCTAGCACCACCCAATTCTGCTTTGGTCAGACTTCACCTGCAATATGGACACCACAATGCAAGAGGGATAGTGACAAGCTGTGACATGTCCAGACAAGGGTGACATCAATGGTAAAAAATCTAGAAACCATGTTCTATCAGGAGCAGCTTAAGGAGGTGGGTATATTTAACCCAGAGAAGGGAAGGTTGAGAGGGAATGTGATAGCCATGTTGTAAATATTCGAAGGGATGGCACATTGAGGAAAGAGCAGGCTTGTTTTCTTTTGTGAGGCCCAATCTACACTAAACATTTAGGCCAGTGTATATCAGCTGTGCAGCAGCTACATGTCATAAAGGGCTGGTATGAATAAATGCAGAACATTATCCAAAGTTGGGAAAAAGTTGAATTCTTCCTCTCATATCGGGGTAGTGAGGCAGTTGGGCCAGTTCCCAAACTGAATCAAATGCAACTGTCCAGACTGTCATCCTATGTTCCCCAGCTCAGTCAATTTGGGAACATGGGGTGACAATCACCTTTCTCCTTACCCTCCCCTCACCCATTTTGGGGAGGTCTCTGGCCATGACACAGTACCTACATTTTCCCTGTTGCTTGCCCTGATATCAGCCAGAGTGATGGAAAGTGCTGGGAAGCAAGATGGAGAAGAGGGGGATTTCCTTGTCTCCATCCTCCCTTGTATCCCATTGCCTGTTGGAGTGTGAGGTTATCCATACTGCAAAATTATGGCATTTTGAAACTACTTTAACTGCCATGGTTCCATACTGTGGAATCCTAGGGTCTGTAGTCTCTTGTGGCACAAGAGCACTTGACCAAGAAGGATAAATCTATCACAAAACTACAGATCCCAGAATTCTATAGCATTGAGCCACATCAGTTAAATTGGTGCCATACTCTTGTGCTGGCAGGACGGTTTGCACCCATGGAGAGCGATTTGCACCCTTGGAGTTCCAGCTCCCCATGTGGGGACATAAGAGAAGCCTCCCAAAAGTGTGGTAAAACATCAAATATCCTGGTGTCTACTGAGCAACGGCCTTGCAGATGGCCAATGCTCTCACATCAGAAGCAACTTGAATTTTCTCAAGTCACTCCTGGTGTGAAAAAAAACTGCAATGTGCATACAGCCTTGGACACTGAGAAGTTTCAAATCTCTACTTGGCCACGGAAACACACCTTCAGTAAGTCACGCTCTCTCCTAACGTCCTCTGAACAAATTTTACCAAATAAACCATTGTGAAAAGAGCCTGTGAAGGTTCTTAACCACAATAACAACAAGCCAAATGTCACTCATGCTTCTGGATGGGTGTCTCTATTTTCTTTCTACCTCTTTCAGTGTCTGAGAAACCCAGAGAAACAGTTTAGTGGCCAAATGGCATTGCCCTCTGCATTAAATCCCCAGGATACTATGACGTAAAATATCTGGGATCAAATTATTTGCTGGGTTCAGGATGGAGGGGAGGGAGAGATATCCTAGCAAACAGCCAGGAAAGGAAGCCATGCCCTTTCAGATATGTATCCTCCAAAGAGGCTTAGTGTGGATGAGCACCGATTAAGTCAATGCATGCAGGCCCTTCCTGTGCACTGAATCTCAACCCGGCATTAGGCCTCATGTGCCCCCCTCCTTTCAAAGCAACCCGCAGCATTTCCCTGTGAGAGCTTGCTCATGCTGTAAATTAAGTCACACACTCTATTGTTTTAAACAGATTTAATCCCATTACAGCTTGACTGCATTATTATAATTATTAGAGATAAAGACAGATTTTTTTGTATTATAAAAGAGAAAACGATTAACTGCAATCCGCTAGATGGGAGGCCCGAGCAATCTGTCATCAAACGGAATATGAAAAGTTGCCTTAAAAGGGCTCTTTCATATTTCTTCAGATATGTGCTGTTCTTATTTTGCAAACTGACATTGTCTTGATATTGCAAACTGTTAAAAAGCAATGCTAGAGTACTGAAAAGAGATCTAGAAAAAAAATCCCCAAACCAGGGCTATGTTGGTACACATTCAGTGAAACCCTATGATCATTCAATGGGTGCTGTTTCAAGAGAAAACAGGCGTGTGTGAAAGAACTATTATGAATCGCATAGCATAGAATAAGTTCCTACTTATCTCACAACATGAGAACTTTCAGTGAAGCCAATTCCAAATCCAAGCCAACAAGTGTTATCAATTGAAATCAGCTACTGACTGATCCACTTCCACTGTCTGTACATTAACCTAGAAAGCACACAGGAATGGTCATTGGCAGATACTGAGTTCTAACAAAACATGTGAAAAAGTGGTCTAGCAAAAAGCAATAAGCTGGACCACTAACCCATCTAACTCAATATGGTGCAATCCCTCTACTCATGGAGCAGTATCTGCGTTTTTATCTACAACCACTTGACAAAATGCATCCTATGATTTTTTCTAGGTTCTTCGGGCAATTCCATTGTATAATTCTGCAGGAAGTTTTCACAGAGTCACCCTGGAGGACCTACCAAATTCCCAGAGAGGATACCTTTCTACCAATTTTCTAGGTTATCCTGAGCAAGAAGGCATTCATTTCAATGGGTTTCACTATTATATATAGTTTCTTTTTCCATGGTATATTTCGAATGACTGTGATTGATACTTAATGGTTCATACTTCATTATGATACCAGGGCAGGTTAATTTCAAAATGGAAGTACACTTGAAGTTGCCGCTGTTGCTATGTAGACAAGCTTCTGTGATGGCAATATCAGAAAGATAGCTGCTAAAATTGCCAAATGGATTTGGCCCCACATGGGGCCCTTCTCCTGATTACTGCCTCATTGCACTAGAGCAGTGGTTCCCAA
>NW_026847549.1:16096152-16113183 GCF_025583915.1 Anolis sagrei ordinatus
AAGCAATCCCCTGGGGGAAAGATGTCACGTCCATGCCTCTTCCACTAAGAGTTATAGCCCCCAGGCACGACGACACAATGCAGAAACTGGATTTAAAGTGGATCCATACTCTACTGTGATGAGGTGGCATCCTGGAAAAGTGACAGTTTCACATCAAACACAGTAGATACACTCTGCACTATGAACAATGAATGATGTGTTGTTATGTTAGGATGTGAACTAAAATTCTGTTAATGTATGCCTTCAAGTTATTTTCGACTTGTGAATCTATGTTTCACAGTTTTCTGGGGCTGAGAGTATGTGACTTATCCAAGGTCGTTCCATGGGTTTTCACAGTCCAGTGGGGATTCAAACCCTAGTCTCCAGAGTTGTAGTCCAATACTCAAATAAAAACTAAACTAATGAAAATTAAGTAACTGCTTTTATAGTGAGAGGTCCCAAGGCTGTAGTATTGCTTAAGGAAGAAAAATCCATGGCAATAAAAGAGAGTTTTTCACATTTCTCTAATCTCCTGTTCGTTAAGGAGATGCACTTAGCTATGGCTAATCTTAAAAGAATCAAGACTATACCTGTACCAAATGAGCATGCATCACAGTCCGTTAGACTAAGATTAAGTATTTGTGGGTTGCAAAGAGGGTTATATGTCTACGTGCCTGATATGGTTTGACCAGCTCTGCATAGTTAGCTCTTCATTTCCTCATGTATGTTATGCATGTATGTATGTATTTCCTAATTGCCCAGAGGGAATGAAGTATATTGTGTGAAGCAGCCTCATCTCACAAAAGGAAAGACTGAAAGGAGCTGCTGCCTTTTAAATCGAAAACGGGCCAAGATGGGATGGACGGACAAAGCTAAGACTGCCAGGGAAAGAAAAGAATGGAAAACAATTAGTGCGTTGATGTCAGCTTAAAGGAGGTCACAGTAAGATCAACCTTTTCAGCATCTGTTCTTTAATTTGAGGTTGGGGGGGGTGAGAAGCTGGGTCCACTACTCATCACTATGGTAACATTTAAATATTGTACAATTCAAGACTGGCTGCACAATGAGAGCATTGCAACAAGAAAATGTCAAGAGAAAGTTGCCAAATTTTATCCAATAGCACAGAGAGCATGGGATGAAGGTGTTTGTTGCTGTGAGAACTACAGTCAGGGCGAAGCAGCATGGCTAGTGTTAAGTTTGGTCAAAATCTTTATTGGGTAATTTTGGGCTTGCTAGCATGGTTGAATTGTTGCCCAATGGGCTGGCTCAATTTTTAATCCATATGTGTTGGTTCCTAAACCTGTTCCACTCCATTTCCATATCATACTACCTTTACAGAAAGCACATATGTAAATAATTAGTTACATGTATATTTTTAAACTGTTCACAACCCCAAATGAAGACCTTTGTAGCATTCACATCTAAAATATTTATTTTTATAGGTTGCTTAGAAACAGTATTATATGAAAGCTGACTGGAACAACCTGGGGATCACAACCAGATAGAATGAAGACATCTGTCCTTGCTCTTTACTACTCTGCTGCTGAGTATGCATGCCCAGTGTGGAACACATCTTACCACGCAAAAACAGTGGATGTGGCTCTTAATGAGACACGTTGCATTATCACAGGATGTTTACACCCTACACCACTGGAGAAATTATACTGTTTAGCCAGTATTGTACCACCTGACATCCACTGGGAAGTACTGGCCAATACTGAAAGGACCAAGGCAGTGACATTTCTGGCCCATCCCCTGTTCAGATATCAGCCAGTATGCCAACACCTTAAATCAAGAAATAGTTTTCTAAGATCTACAGACAACTCTCAGGAACACCTCAGCAAGCGAGAGTCCAAAAGTGGCAGGTTAAAACTCAGAAGATCAAGCCATGGCTGATACCAAATGAGAGACTCCCCCCTGGGCACACAAAAGACTGGGCAACTTGCAGAGTCAACCTTAAGAAATGGGGCCACAGAGTGAAGTCCACAACATGCAAGTGTGGAGAAGAGCAAACCACAGACTACCTATTACAATGCATCTGAGCCCTGCCACATGCACAATGGAGGAACCTTTTTATAGCAACACCAAAGACACTCTAAGTGGCCAGTTACTGATCAAAGGACATTTAGTATAATGCCAAGTTTTGCAAACTTTGTTTTTTAAAAATACATTACCACTGTAACCTCAGTTCGCTTTTGATATGATAAATAAATAAACAAACAAAGGTTGCTTTGTGCTGAGCATTGTATTTCACAGTTCTGAAATGTTTATTAGTGTTTGCATTCTAGTCAAGAGAGTATGAATTAGACTAGAGCACTCAAGAAACTGAACAAATTCTAGGGTTGGGCATCCCTACTGCCGAAAATGGCACCTTTGTGTCCTGTTGTCAACCACAATGTATATTGCATTGACCTCTATTACAAATCTTAATTTGATTGTTTATTCTGTTTTACTAAAATATTAAAATGTATGAAGTGCAATACTAGGATGCAGGTGGAACAAGGAGGCAGGAGAGAGATTAAACTATGTTCATAGGTTCCCTTTGTGCCTTCTGTCCTTGGATGCCAACTGCCAATTCTTTGATCCTCGGAAAATTTCAAGTTGTGCCTGCAGTGATGGCTTGAGATGTCATTTGGTATATATGTATCAGGGTTCTCTCCCCAACCTCCAACTGTTTCCCACTTGTTCTAATAATAACCATACTATTTATTCTCTTAGTTAATTGCAGCTTTTCCTGCTCCTGTCCTTTTCTGTTTCCTGCTTCCTCTCAAATTACTTTTATTTTTTGCCCTGTCAGCATTATCATCCTGGGAATTCTACCTAGGGAAAAAGGTAAGCCTTGCATTGCCTGCTCTTCTTCCTTTGCTTCCCATCCCTTGTTTGCAATAGTTCAGTATGTGTTTTCTAGTCATATTTGCAACGTGCTTAAAAAGTGCTTGCCATTCATGACAATACTTCTTACTCCCAAGTAGATGGTGGCTTACACAGTGCACCGAGCCCCATGTAGGGAACATCAGCAGGGGAGCACAAATTGGAAATATAAATAATTACCACAAAACGGCCTCCCTGGCAGTTGTACCCATCTGCTTGGTGGATGATGGATGCTGCTGTCAGCATTACCCATTTAGCAAAAGTCACAATTATAGTTTTAGGTTCTCACAAACAGATACATTGGAAAATATATTTCTCAACTAGAGATAGAAAGAATATTTGAACACATTGCAAAATGAGCAAAAACAGTGTTCTTGAGAGTGTGGGAATACAGAATACGAGACATAACACGAGAGATGAGAATCTTCATCAGTAAAGAAAGCAGCATTTTTCTGGACAGGAAACAATGTTTCCCACGCAGAAAATATTTGCCATTTTCCAATTAGAAAAAATGATTTTTTTTTGTTCAGAAATTTTGCTTTCCATGCAAAAAGTCTTCTTTTTTTTCATAGAACAAGCACCAAGCTCTGAGTAGTCTTTGAAACCTATGTGGTTCTTGATAACTTTGTTGCAGCAAGGAGATTATTAATACCACTTGTTCTTGCATGCAAGAATGGAACTTAGATATGTTTCTATTCTTAGAGTTTTGACTGAAGGTGAATTTCTTATTTGGAATAATTTTCAATGAGAAGGGAAAGTTGCCCGCATGTAGAAAATTTCTAACTTTGTCCAGTATTACCTGAATGAGATTTCACTGATGCTTTAAATGAAACACACCTCTCACTGATACATGCATAATCTGTCAAATTTGTTTTCTAACGAGTTCCACTACAAATGGTTCCACAACAGCAAATTTTCTAAAATAAAATAAAATAGCCTTGTCTGAACTTGCACAAAAAATATTCAGAATATCAAGTAGAAATATTTAATTTAGTCAAAGTTAGTTTTCAAAACTGCTTATGAAAGCTTCTGCATCCACCTGGCTTTTGCCTGCTCCTTCTGGAGAGAACAAGATTCCACTTTTTCTTCTCCACTCTCCTCTACTGAGTTCAATGAATGAAAACTACTTTGGCAGGTCTTTTGAAGTCAATCTGCAGCAACTAAAGGAAACTGGGAATAAAGAGAAAAGCAGTAGGAGGAGAGAGAAATTGGAGCATTTTATAAACAACTAAAAAGGTAGGATTGACAGGAGATTTCTTGGTTGTATCCCTGCCAAATCAGGATATTTGGAAGGTAAGAGTAATACAAGAAGGAGGGTAAGAATCAGAATAACACAAGAAGGCAACACAAGCATTGCTTTTTACAGTTACCGGGGTCTTTACTGAACTTCCCACCACTAATGCTAACTGCCACAATATTTCTAACTTCTAAAATGATTCTTTAAGATGACGAGTAAGTTGTCAAAATTGAAATAGTAGTAGTAGTAGTAGTAGTAGTAGTAGTAGTAATAATAATACACTTTATTTATAATCCACTTTATCTCCCCAGACAGACTCAGGGTGGATTACAATACACATATGAGGCACACATTTAGTGCCTTTCACACACAATAAACAATGGCATACAACACAGACCATGGTAAAGGCCTTCCCTTTTTTTCATCTCCGGCATCTGGAGGCGATATCTACTCCGACTATGCGGAGGTGCTCTTGTTCCATTTTTTCCATGCCAAGGAGCCTGTTGTCCATAGACATCTCCAATTGTGTTGCTGGCATGTCTGCATATCTTCATGGGGTGCCTTTTATGACTTTCCATTAGGTGCTCTACATCTAAATAGACACAGGGAGCACCTAATGGAAAGTCATAAAAGCTTCCTTCTCCACATCTGCTTTAAGGTTGTTCAAGAAGGTACTACTACCTCCTGAAGTTACAAGAAGCAGGGTCAAACAGAAATTTCAGCAAACACTAGATTTTGATGTGCCCAGTCTGGAATTTATATTGTTCAATTGGGTCTCATGTATGTAATTCGAGAAGTCCCACCTAGTTTTCCTGTTTTTTGGAATTTGCAATCAGGCAAATTTATCAATCAATGAATTTAACTCTGCGCTGACATGGACATCCACTCCATTCACTGCTAGAGCCCGACATGTAATTTGCACTTCTGTAAGATTAGCACAATTTGTTATGAGCCATGTTATAACCAAAAATCATGAATTTCCCCATAGATAGAAGCCCCTTTCAAGGGACCCTGCTTCATGTATCATTTTCACTTTGAAGTCCAAATTTACATAGGCAAACAATAACATGTCCACTTGCAACTTGATCTCTCCCTGTTTCAATCTTCTCTCGCCCTCCTGTCCATTCATTTTTGCAACCTCTTTAATCTAATCCACGGATTAGTCCACATTTTTTCAGATGCTGGAATTACAACACATAGAAATGTTAGAATAATTTTTTATCTCACAAATTGCAACATGTCATATTGTATTTGAAGCTCTTTTGCCCTCAAATGGGATGCCTGTTGTGTTATAACACTCAAGGCTTTTTTTTTTTGAAATGTATGTATTTTCATTTTATGTTGGAATAATCAATCTTGATTTACAAAAAATACATGGGCAATACAAATAAGGTTAACAAATAGCAACTCTTCTATTAATAAGGAAACAATGAAAGAAAGAAAGAAAGAAAGAAAGAAAGAAAGAAAGAAAGAAAGAAAGAAAGATCACATTCCAATGGAATTTGGTCCTCCAGTGTTCCACGATACTTCTGAATTTCCCCAAAATATTATGACTAAAAAAAGAAAATCTGTAGTCTAAAGTTGTGTTGAAATAGCCAGTAATCAGTGGACACACTGACTGGGGATTTGGGGGCAGCTACAATATTAAACAGCAATGTTTCCGAGATCTTAAAGGGCTGTTTATTTTTGGAAAGGATGTTAATTTAACATTTTCCTTGAAACACACCACTCAAAATCTCATGGACATCAACATTATCCATGATGTCCCTCAAATATGTTAGAGAACAGAAAATCAGACAGCCAAGTCAGACTTATTTATAACTTAATTTATTCTTTGCTTTTCCTATGTTGAATGACAGAATTACAGCAGAGGCGCTGCAGCCTCTTTTCGTATGTGACAGGGCAGCAGCTACATTTGAACACTATTTTCGTCCAAAGTATTCCATTAGTCTCCAATGGAGACCAGTGGCTGATGGAGTCCATTGGAACAACAGTCCTCCAGTCTACCTATTAGGAAAGGAATCTCTGACTCATTTTATATAATTTATCAGCCTTGGTTACCCTGAAGGCTATTTTATACTTCCTGAGTGTTTTTATGACCACTAAGGTGATATATGCAACAGACAAGATTACACAAACGTAGCAAGCTGAGTGGTGAATAAAGCATTTGCAGCTGTATGTTGGAAATTATTGTGTAGTCAGTGTAACAAACAATTTGTCTCCATTTGGGGAGCTCTTGGTGTTTATCAAAGATGACTGTACTCTTCTGTTTTCTAGCTGGGGATTTATTGCTTCAGATATAAATATTTTTCTTCTACGGACTTTTTCTTTTCCTTGGGACCAGTACATGTCTGCATACATAGCTATGTACTGTATGCCAGGATCTTCCTGCTCAAGAAGTGGAATGCTTTGGGTTCTAGATGTTCCTGCACTGCAAATTCTGGTAATCCTAGCTAAACCTTGAAGGGTGAGGAATGCTGGGAGTGGTAATCCTGAGAGATTTATTGAAGGATTGTAGGATTCATCTGCCGTATAAGTGCATTGCAACAGGCAACAGTGACATCTCCTTCAGTGGAAGAGGGAAAGGTCTACATATGGTGGGTATATGTGAAGGACCTATCTGCCTTCACAATACTCACCATAGATACACTGATATTCTAATTTGGCTCCCGATTATGACATTTCCACTCTCAATTGTGCACTTGAGCAGCAGCTGTGGAGATACCCTGCCCACAGAAGAGTGACAGTAGTGGTATCATGAGGAAGGTGCAAGGGGTGCAGACCATACAGTGTGACCCTATCAGAGGGGGACACACCAAAATAACTGTCTATACACTTTTGTGCAGTTTTTCAGCAAAAATGTATTATTTTTAAAATAAAAATCTCCCTGTAGATAGAACCACACTTTTTGTAAATCTTGCTTACACGTATTGTATTAATATTAATTTATGCTAATACCAGCTGTACCCGGCCACATGTGGCCGTGGCCCAGCCTGGTTAAATGGGGAAAAAAGAAAAAGAGAAAGAGCTAGCTTTTAATATATGTAATGTCATAATGCTTGTGGGTATACACAATAATAATGGAGTAAATAATAATACTGGTGTATATAATAATGATAATAACAACAATGATACTGGTCTATATAATAATGGTCAATGTGTTTTGAGGAAACCCTTTCAAATCTTTCCCTCCTATCTATCTCTCCCTTTCTACCATTCAATCCTTCCTTCCTTCTGAACCTCCAGTCTTCCTGGAGGCACAGGCATGAGGCAGTGCCAGGAAAGGCTGGGCAGGGCATGAGGCTACAGGAGCCCAGGGCTTGGG
The DNA here is from genome assembly GCF_025583915.1 of Anolis sagrei ordinatus. NCBI lineage: Eukaryota > Metazoa > Chordata > Lepidosauria > Squamata > Anolidae > Anolis > Anolis sagrei. The sequence goes on from NW_026847549.1 coordinate 16,103,565, forward strand.
CTGGGTCTACCTCCTTGCCTGCCTCCTTCCTTCCCTCCCCTGGGCCCTTGCCGTGCCCCTCTCTCTAGCCTGGATTTCCCTACCTGCCCCGATATCCTTTTCCTGCTTTTTTTCTCCTGGTTATGAACCAGAGGGAGGCAGGCAGGCGGGCTCAGTGTGGGATGATCAGGACAGGGAAACCAAATAGTGGCTCTGCCTTGGCCCGGAGGCAGGAGCAGGGTAGGGGGAACAGGAGATGGAGCCCACAAGGAGAAGAACTAAGCACCGAGCATGAATGGCTTTAACAAGAGCCAAGTCTACCATTCTATCCTTTGTTCCTTCTGAGCCTCCAGTCTTCCTGGAGACATAGGCATGAGGCAATGCCAGGCAAAGCTGGGCAGGGCATGAGGCTATAGGAGACCAGGGCTTGGACTAGGTCAACCTCCTTGCCTGCCTCCTTCCCTCCCTTCCCTGGGCCTGTGCCCTGCCCCTAACTCCATCCTGGATTTCCCTGCCTGCCAGCTACCATTTTCCTGCTCTTGGTTCTGCTCTGAAGGGAGGCAGGGAGGCAGGCAGGCTCGGGGGGGGGGGGGGGGGGGGGGTGACCAGGCCACAGATCCCTAATGGTGGCTCCAGCCCTAATGGGGTCATTTCACGAAGTGTTGCTTGGACGTCCAGCAGATGGCACTGTTTTTGATGCCAATCATGTTTTTACCTGTTATAGGTATAACATTTATATAATACTAGGTATGTTAATACATAAAAACATTTGCCTGATCAAATGCTACATTGTGCCCAAATTTCAAATCAATAGGTGAAGTATTTTGGGAGATTTGAGGTCATTCACAAATGGACATTTACATTTTTATTTATATAGATTAAGTAGGGCAAAGTCAGTTTAAAGCAAAAAAGCAGAAACAACCAACCCATACTAAGTGTGTGCAAAATGGCAGAAATCCATTGTGTTTTCAGGAAGATTCTTCCTAAAACAGAAATGGAACTCCAGATCCCTAATTACAAATCTAAATGCTCCTCCCCACAATCTCCCAGAATCTTCCCAAAAGCAGACCCAGAAAGGGTGTATATGTGTGTGAAATTCAAAATGGAAACAGAACAGATTCCTGCTGTTTTGCACACCCCTGCCCCATATACACAGGAAGCCAGTGTGCATTGTGAAGACTACCAGTGGTCCATTTATGATGAATATGGTTGTTTTCCAAGTTTTCCATATTATGGAGTTGCAGTCCAAGTAGATCAAGAGGCCTACCTTGTTTGGACAAAACTAAATTTGATGGACAAAAGGATCATATTCAAGGCAGCCTCTTATGAGTTCTTTTTTGTGCCATATTGAGTTTTGATCTCCATATTTAGTTTTGAAAGAGCTAACATTTGCTGCTGCTGCTGTGATTTTCCATGCTGGACTTAGCCACTTTCGAGAAGGAAAAAGAAGAGGGATGACATGCTTATCTGCCCAGCATTCCTTAGCCCCCCCTCCACCCTGCAGTCTGTCATTATTTTGTCCCTGTAGTTCTCCCTGTTTTAATTCTAGACCCTTGGGGTCAACTTCTAGGATTTCAGGATAGGTATTTTTATGGTCATAATTTATCTCGTGTCAACACTTCCCATGGATATTGGACCACTAGATGGAGACAATTTAATGTGAACACTCCAAAAGGAATATGGATGAGCAAGGTATGGGTAACTCCTCCTGGGCAGTTTCATAATCTTATGAAAGACAGGCTGAGAGGCAACCTGCAAGGCAAGATCAAAGCACATATGTTAATATATTCTCTCTCTTTCTCTCTCTCAATCTCTCTTCTATCCTACAAAGACAGGAGTCTGGGTTTTAAAAACACAATAACAGTTACAATTTAATGAATCTGATTTCTTTTTGTGCATATGTGAGTGCATGCAGATGTGGTTGTATGAAGTGGAGGAGAATCTCGCTTATCCAACATAAACAGGCTGGCACAACACTGGATAAGCGAAAATGTTAGATAATAAGGAGGGATTAAGGAAAAACATCGAATTACATTATGATTTTACAAATTAAGCACCAAAACATCATGTTTTACAACAAATTGACAGAAAAAGCAGTTCAATACACAGTAATGTTATGTAGCAATTATTGTATTTATGAACTTAGCACCAAAACATTGCAATGTATTGAAACAGTTGTGGATCCAGGCAAGAGGCAGATTTCATTGGATAATACAAAATGTTGGATTAGTGAAGGTTGGATAAGCGAGACTATATTGTAGCCGATTCTAAACAATTTTAGACTCTTGAAAATGAATGGAAACTTTAAAAGAAAGAGAGTCAGAGAGAGGGCTAAAAACAGTAATGGATTAGAAACTGGATCAATTTGGACAGAGCTTTGTTTTATGGTGGCTGTATCATATATAGCTTTGTTAAAAATAGTCATATTTCTCCTTAGACTGGGAAAATAATGAACAATATTTAGGAGTTAACCAACAAAGGGCAATCACCATGAAGTGATCCCATTCACCTATTGCTTTTCTTCTAATGGCTACACAAACATTCATATATCTGGAAGTAAGCCCCATGGACCCCAAAGAAAACATCAAGGCAATTGAGCATATATCATGTGATGGGGAATTTGGGGAATTTGGTCAAACTATGGGTCACTCATCATCTCTTTTTCTTTATGGTTATGCAAAAGAGTGCTTTAAAATCCCCTTTGCATGCTGTGGCCAATGTCACTGGACTTGCCAGAAACTCTGGTGCACATAAACAGAGTTAAAAGGGATCTTGTAGCCCCACCGAAAATGCCAAATTTAGCTGGAAATCCATCAGTCTCTTTAAGACTTTGCTCTCTTAGTTAGCTGCTACAAGATCCCTTTGCATACTGGTATTACAGACTAACATGAGTTGAATGCTGCCCTCATGCAGCATTATAAGCCAACAGTGGAAAACTCACAATTCTGTGGGTTTTGCCCAGGGGTCATCAAACAAAGGCCCGGGGGCTGGATGTGGCCCTCCAAGGTCATTTACCCGGCCCTCGCTCAGGGTCAACCTAAGTCTGAAATGACTCGAAAGCACACAACAATAACAACAATCCTATCTCATCAGCCAAAAGCAGACCCACACTTCCCACTGAAATACTAATATGTTTAGATTTGTTAAAATTGTTCTTCATTTTAATTATTGTATTGTTTTTAAGTGGGGTTTTTTTTGCACTACAAATAAGATATGTGCAGTTTGCACAGGAATTCATTCAAGTTTTTTTTCAAATTATAACTTGGCCCTCCAACAGTTTGAGGGACTGTGATCTGGCCCTCTGTTTAAAAAAACTGAGGACCCCTAGTTTTGCCACTAAGCCTATGGGAAATGGATTGCAACCTATGATGCTAATGAAAAGCTTGAGCCATACTTCCCCATCCTGGGACTGCTAACAGGATAACACCCCCTATCATTCACAGACAAAAAGGCATAATTAGGTGGTCTAAGGGCCCTTCCACACTTGCATATAATTCAGAATATCAAGGACGATAATCCACAATATCTGCTTTGAACTGGGTTATCTGAGCCCACACCTCCATATAATCCAGTTCAATGTGGATTTTATACAGCTGTGTGGAAAGGGCCTACGAGGTTTAGCACAGCTGATAAATTGCCAGCAACTATAAGATCTATTAACCGAAAGGTTGCAAGTTTGAAGCACTGGGTCAGTATGAGCAACCAACTGTCAGCCCTGCTCACTGTTTACCTAAGCATTTCGAAAACAGCTTTAGCTGTAATTAGAAAAAAAATAGGTACTGCTGAAAGAGGGGGAGGTGTTACAACACCATAAAGAAAGATCAGAAAATGCTGGGTGACCAAAAGAAAGGAGGAAGTCCTGACGATGGAGCAACGGCACCCCCTGTGGCTGGAGTTGAGCCCAACCTTCCACAGCATTGAAACAACACACCTCCTTTCTGTTCTGTCTGTCTGTGTACTGTCTATACAAAGTGGCATTGAATGTTTGCTATGTATGTGTACTGTGATCTGCCCTGAGTCCCCTTTGAGGTGAGAAGGGTTGAGTATTAAAAAAATGTTATTATTATTACGATACTTCTTCACCTTCTTTCCATCGAGGACCAAATTGCTGAGCGGACTTCATAGATTCCAAATTCCTAAGGAAAATCCACCTGGCTAGAAAGCAGGTGGAAGACCTTAAATGTAGGGATGGGATATTCACAGAGAATCAGCTATGAACACAAGCAATGGACGATTTTATCCCAGACATGTTCACTGATTCATTGATTCTCTTGAGGAGTAGGATACACGGAATTGAAATGTAGCAGCAAGTCTTAATTTTGTAGAGACTTCTGCCATGGTCCTGATCTTTCTTCCACACATCACACTAGTGGAAAGTCATCCCCAATGGATCTATACCAGCAAGGAGTAAACATGTGCCTATACACACCAAGGCGCATTAGATTCTGTATATCAAGGAGGTTTTTTAAAATCAGATTAATTTCCACGCAATTAGTGAGGCTGTTGAAAGATCTGTTTTACAGCTGCTGCCACTGCCGGGAGATGATGACAAGAAAGGAAATGAAAAATCAAAGGAGGAAACAATTACAACAATACTCACTGCAACTATTTACGTATTTTAATAAGACTGGGAAGGAGGGGGAGAGAATGTAATTGAGAGAGTACATTTTATTGCTGATTAAGATAATATTTAATTTAGGTTTTCTCTTAAAGATCTATTAAATCATCAATTAAGATCTTTTCATTTCCAGTGGGAACAGTGAATGCTGGGTGTTCCATGGAAATGTGTGTGTGTGCATAAGAGAGGAAAGAGAAAGTATGCAGGAGGTGGTCTCCAAAAGAAGTAAGATCTCCACCTTTCAGAGTAAATAATACGTTGTTGGGAAGGTGATAAAGGTAAAGGGGAATTGTACCAACTGTTGCAGCATCGAATGCTCCTATAAAAGCAGTTAGCCATGGTTGGGATACTCTCTTTCATTTCTTTTCTAGCATACGCCATCACATCTACTCCACTTCACTCTTTTTCTCCACTTTCTTCTTAACAGTCACCACTGTGCGGTCAGGGAGCATTCTTGGTCATCACTGAAGTTATTGTTTTTCACCTGTTGCCTCTCTAAAACTCAGATTTATTCTAAAGCGGATTGAAGCAGTACTATGCTTTGATATATTGGGAATGCTGCTTTGGCTACTTAAGTATCTACAGTATGAGAATGGGCAAAATATAGGAGCCATGGGGGACACATGACCTGTCATCAACATGTGCCCACTTTACCTGGCTTAACAGCTTCCAGATCACCCCTGAGCCACTACCTCAACCCTGATTGTTTTGGGGATATATACAGGCAGTCTCCGAGTTACAAAAAATCTGACTTACAAACAACTAATACTTAAGAACGGGGGTGAGACAACAGGAAGTGAGAGAATTCTACCCCTAAGAGGGGAAATTCACTCCTGAAGGAGTTATCATGGGGAAAAGGTGTCTCAACTTAAGCTTTATCACCAATCCTTTTTACCACAACAAACCAAATGTTTCAAAATCCAATTATCACAGGGACAGAAAGTGAGGTGAAATATTCTGAACATGGGCACAGAAAGCAAAACAAACACCACGGGGATGTTAATTCTTCCCTATGCTATCCAAAGTTTGTATGTATGTATGACCAGGGTACAGGGAGCATACAACTGTTCGACTGGCTGCCAGTCTGCTACCGAGCACAATTCAAAGTGTCGATGTTAGCCTATAAAGCCCGAAATGGTTTCAGCCCAGTTTACCTGTCGGAACTTATCTCCCTTTATGAGCCAGCTAAGAGGGTAAGATCATTGGGGGAGGCCCTGCTCTCGGTCCCGTCTCCTTCACAGGTGTAGTTGGTGGGGATGAGAAACAGGGCCTTCTGAGTGGTGACCCCTCAGTTATAGAACTCATTCCCTAATGAAATCAGACCAGCTCCCTCTCTCCTGACCTTCAGGAAAAGGCTAAAGACATGGATGTGGGATCAAGTGTTCAGTTAGTAACCCACTAAAGAATTATGGAGTAGTGCAATGTCAATTTGGAATGGCCATGGATTATAATTTTGGACAACGTGATTTAATAAGTGTTATAAGGTTTTATATGGTTTTAATGATTGTTTTAATATATATGTTTATTTTATTATGTATGTATGTTTACATGGGCTTGAAAAAGGCAGGGCATAAATAGGGTGTGTGTGTGTGTGTGTGTAGATAGATAGATAGATAGATAGATAGATAGATAGATAGATAGATAGATAGAAGTTTCCCCTGAGATCAAGTCTAGTCATATCCAATTCTAGAGGGTCGTGCTGATCTCCATTTCTAAGCCGAAGAGCCGGTGTTGTCCATGGACACCTCCAAGGTCATATGGCCAGCATGACAGCATGGCGCACCATTACCTTCCTGCAGAAATGTGATCTACTCACATTTGCAAGTTTTCAAACTGCTAGGTTTGCAGAAGCTGGGCCTAACAGCAGGAGCTCAACCCACTACCCGTATTTGTACTGCCAACCATTCAGTCAGAAGTTCAACAGCTCAGCAGTTCAACCCGCTGTGCCACCGGGGGGCCTATGTGTATGTGTGTGTGTGTATATATATATATATATATATATATATATATATATATATATGGGTGAGACAACAGATCTGTCTGTCTGTCTGTCCGTCCGTCCATCCATCCATCCATCCATCCATCCATCCATCCATCCATCCATCTATCTTTGGCTGGAGTTACACTTTAAATCATACACCTAGAATCACAGAATCATAGAATCAAAGAGTTGGAAGAGACCTCATGGGCCATCCAGTCCAACCCCCTGCCAAGAAGCAAGAATATTGCATTCAAATCACCCCTGACAGATGGCCATCCAGCCCCTGTTTAAAAGCTTCCAAAGAAGGAGCCTCCACCACACTCCGGGGCAGAGAGTTCCACTGCTGAACGGCTCTCACAGTCAGGAAGTTCTTCCTCATGTTCAGATGGAATCTCCTCTCTTGTAGTTTGACTTACATATAAATTCACCTTAAGAACAAACCTAGAGAACCCATCTTGTTCATAACTTGGGGATTGTCTGTCCCCAAGTTATATATGGACAGTTAGACACACATTCACAAATAGTCAGGCATGTATATTGTTGAAGAGAAGGAGATTTGGATTTGTGAAAGTTCCCAGAAATGGCCATTTCTTGTCGAAAACACGGCAAGTTTGAAATAATATTTTCTTCACATCTTTTAGAAACTTATGATTTTATAGTTAATTCTTTCTGTGCAACACCCCCGCCCCCCTAAAAATCAGAGAGAGGGTCTCCATAGAACATGGAGAATGGAACAAAGGTTATTAGATAAGGTTTCAATCTATACCAGCCAGGTGTGAGGAAGGTTAAAAACCACTATGCTCAAAAGCTAACACATGCAGTAACAAAATGACATGTTATACTTTTTGATGAGACACTCACAAATAATTTAGCCAGGGGAGTTTCTGAACGATAACAGTGCTTTACTGGCAATAAAATGTATTTATTTGTATTGTGTGTGTGTTTTAAGCATGTGCTCCAAACAAGGGGGAAATCTTTGTTACGAAGTGATGTGGGAGAAGAATGTATATAAGCAAAACCAGGTTTCAAAGAAAAGTCTCATGATCAAAAGACAATAAAGGAAATTGCAAGCCAGGCCAATCCATCGATGGAGCAAACATTCTACAGGTGGCACAATGGGAGGGGAAGAATACAGTGTTGTCTGTAGCAGGAAAGACCATTCCAGCTCTGCCTTAGACAGCAAAATATTTTTGGCCACAACTGATTGTGTGGTGTATTCTTTGTACTACATATCCTTGAATTTAACAAAGGTGCAGTAATGTATTGAAATGATTAATTGACTAAATGGAATAATGAGTAGTCATGATGTTGCTAAAGGACAGAGATAATTTCCTGTCTAGCTTCAGAGGTGCATGGTATACCTTCCAAGCTTACACAGAAGAAAAACCAGGGCACAAGTGACCAAGCAACATCAGAGTGTGGTCAAGACAGGAAATATTATTGAAGAAGAACACAAAATTTAGTAGAGGCTACAGCAGTTAATTTCTGCCAGGGAAAGGCAAGAATCCATCCTTCCTTTCCTGCATCTCCTCATTGCACTTTTTGTACTTTATTTATTTATTTATTTATTTACTTACTTTATTTTTATTTATTTATTTATTTACTTTGCTTATATACCGCTGTATCTCAAGCCCGAAGGCGACTCTATTTTGCACTTTATTTACTTACTTACTTTATTTCAAAACGATCAATTCAAATTCAAAACGATCTTGACAGATTAGAGAGATGGACCAAAACTAAGAAAACGAAGTTCAACAGTGACAAATGCAAGATACTCCACTTAGGCAGGAAAAACGAAATGCAAAGATACAGAATGGGGGACAATGCCTGGTTCGAGAGCAGTACGTGTGAAAAAGATCTTGGAGTTCTCATGGACAACAAGTTAAACATGAGCCAACAATGTCATGTGGTGGCAAAAAATGCCAATGGGATTTTGCCCTGCATCAATAAGAGTATAGTGTCTAGATCTAGGAAAGTAATGCTCCCCATCTATTCTTCCTTGATTAGAGCACACCTGTAATATTGTGTCCAATTCTGGGCACCACAATTGAAGAGAGATATTGAGAAGCTGGAATGTGTCCAGAGGAGGGCGACTAAAATGATCCAGGGTCTGGAGAACAAGCCCTATGAGGAGTGGCTTAAAGAGATGTGCATGTTTAGCCTGAAGAAGAGAATGTTGAGAAGATATATGATAGTCATGTATAAATATGTAAGATGAAGTCACAGGGAGGAGGGAGCAAGCTTGTTTTCTGGTTCCCTGGAGACTAGGACGCGAAACAATGGCTTCAAACTACCAGAGAGGAGATTCCATCTGAACATGAGAAAGAACTTACTGACTGTGAGAGCCGTTCAGCAGTGGAATTCTCTGCCCCGGAGTGTGGTGGAGGCTCCTTCTTTGGAAGCTTTTAAACAGAGGCTGGATGGCCATCTGTCGGGGGTACTTTGAATGCAATATTCCTGCTTCTTGGCAGGGGGTTGGACTGGATGGCCCAGGAGGTCTCTTCCAACTCTAAATTCTATGATTCTATGATTTGTACTCTGCTCGTCTCACTTTGAGGGGAACTCAGAGCGGCTTCCAACTTTGGCAAACATTCTGTGCCTCATTGATACAAAAGTCAAATAATACACAACACTATAACCATTAAAAGAAACATATCAATACAATTAATAACCCATTAAAACATGTAACTATATCACCAATGCTGAAATCGTCATCCTGATTATTTCCTATGTTGGTTCTGGGAAGATCCATTACACTTTAACTTCTACTTGCCAAACACCTGCTTCCACAGCCAAGATTAACCTTTTTACAAAAGACCAGGAGGCAGGAGGCCAGTCTGATATCATTGAAGAAGGAGTTCCTTAGCCAAGGGGCCACCACCAGGAAGGCCCTGTCTCTCGCCCCCACCAATCATGCCTGCGAAGGGCCTCCCTGCCAGATCTTAGTGCTTGAACTGGTGAATAAAGGGAGCACTTCGAGCTCATTTTGCAGCAATTGAAGCAAGCTGAGAACAACAGGGAAAAGAGGGAAAAGAAAAAAA
>NW_026847549.1:16113640-16150746 GCF_025583915.1 Anolis sagrei ordinatus
CCCTTGCTAAGTTTCCAGTATACCTCACAACCTCTGAGGATGCCTGCCATAGAGGTGGGAATGCTTCTGGAACATGGCTGTGCAGCCTGGAAAACTCACAGCAGCCCACTAACTAAGGGCCCTTCCACACAGCTGTATAACCCAGAATATCAAGGCAGAAAATCCCACAATATCTGCTTTGAACTGGGTTATCTGAGCCCGCACTGACATATATTCCAGTTCAAAGCAGTAAATGTGGGGTTTTATTAAGCTGTGTCGAAGGGGCCTATGACTGATGGGAGTTGTTCAACAATATCTGGAGAGCCATAGTTAGTAAACTTGAAAGAGGAGCACCAGGAAAAACCAGATTTAGCTCACTTTGGGCCCTTCTGCACAGCCCTATATCCCAGAATATCAAAGCAGAAAATATCTACTTTTAACTGGATTATCTGAGTCCACACTCAGATAAATGTGGGATTTTCTGCCTTGATATTCTGGGATATAGGGCTGTGTGGAAGGGCCCTAAGTAACCTTTTGCTTTTGTTTCAAATATGACCAATAGAACTTCATTCCAAGAAAGCATATGCTGATTTTTTTTGTTGTGTCAGGAGCGACCTGGGAAACTGCAAGTCGCTTCTGGTGTGAGAGAATTGGCCATCTGCAAGGATGTTGCCCAGGAGTCGCCCTGATGATTTGATGCTTTATCATCCTTGTGGGAGGCTTCTCTCATGTCCCCGCATGAGGAGCTGGAGCTGATAGAGGGAGCTCATCCGCCTCTCCCCAGATTCAAACCTGCAACCTGTCGGTCTTCAGTCCTGCCGGCACAGGGGTTTAACCCACTGCACCACCGGGGGCTCCATATGCTGATAATTAGTACAATGCCACATTCTTTGTTCTGTTGCTTTATTGGACTATTATGTTGGAATATGTATACATCTGAGTTAAAGTCAATGTTGGTTCTAACTAAAACAAACCTGATAAATTGAATGGGGCTTATTAATCATAACTAACTCAAGTTCCATGAATATCAATGGGTATACTCTAGATAGGACTAATGTTGGTTTTAACTCCTGGGATTTGCTCCTATTATTAAACACTGACACAGTGTTTTGGGAACGCCAAGACTAATAACGAGTGGTGGAAGATGCAGCTACTTATATGAAATCGATACAAGGAATCAACACTTTCTCATATGGGTAGGAGAGAAGAAACATTTCCAAATATTAGAGAAGCTGATGTTTACAGGAATCTATTCCCTTTTTCCTTTCTGTGCCCATCCATATCAACTAAATTGCTCTTCCCCACAGCAGTACAAAATCAGTCATAGGTTAGGAAGATCAATAAGGGAAACTATAACTAATAACTAATTTTTGGCAAAATTAATACCTTGGACATGAATGGCTCTATTAAATCCACACTGGGGTCTTTCCATCTCTTTGATGGAACCCTTTTGGGAAACGAAATATGCAGAGAACCTCTTGGAAACAGAAATACTCACAATGCTATCCTTATTCCCCTGTTTTCTTCAGGTTCACTTTACAAAACCCTCAGCACTACATTACAGGAGCACAGCTTGTGACGAGGTCCTGCACAGCCTCCCTTATCTTGAAACAGGCAAAAGAATAGAGAACAGACTGGAACTTTCATCTCGGCCCAACCACAGCAAGAAAAAGAAAGGAACCCAACACCAGGGAACACACTCAAATACACAGATGCTTTTGTTGGGTTAGGACAATCGCGTGAAGTAATTAGCACTCCAACACTAGGCCTGGCTGCTCCGAGGAAACGGATCACTCTCTTTGCTTGGCTCCCCAGAGAGCATCTCTAGCCATCAAATAAAAATGTGGAGAAGGAGTTGGGGGGGGGGGGGAGGGGAGAGAAAAGAAAACCTTGCAACCACATATGTGGATGGAAGGAAGGGGAAGTGGTGGTGTTGGTTGTCCTCCTTACAYCTTATTTTAACAAGGAACAATGGTTTTATTAATTGCACAATGGTGAGAGGGGGAGTCTGGAGGAATGCCATCCGGTGGACGACCCTCGGGCGGGATCGTCTCCCCCTTTCCGACCGTAACTACATGGAAGGAGGCAGCAGCCTGGGTGTCACATTGAGAGGGACCAGGAACTGGTTTCTTCCCTGCTTTTAAAGAACGGTATCAATTAAACCCAAGAGAGGCGGGTGCAGTTTACTAGTTAATTAGTCGAGGGATGTGCTCCTTTCATGTGTAATTCAGAACAGGAACACCTGGAGTGAGGCACATCAAAGCACCAGGGAAGGAGGGGGGAAAGAGGCAAACAATGCAAGATAGGTCACAAAAGAAAGCAGCAGCCCACGAGCAGAAGAGGAGGGGGAGAAAACTTTTCTGATCTGACCTTCACCCTGCCATAAATAAAAGCAAGGCAACTGAGCCCCCTCCACTGGCCTAAGGGAGAACAAACAGCTTGGGCCCACCAGGGCAACCAAAACATCGGCAAAAAAAGCCCCCGCTGGTAATGAACTGTTTGACATCCTAATTAAAAAAAACAGAGGGCAAGTTAGGTAGAATAACAACCATGGGATTTTTAAAAATATATATGTGGTGGCAGACACATCTGAGAGAAGACAAGTGCCTCCATTCAGGTAAACAACTTTTAATGTGTCTGTAAGAGAGTTCTAGAACTTAGAAATATGGCCTTTGGGAAAAAAAAGTTGGAGAATGCCACTAGCCTGCATGGATGGCCATCTGTTGGGAATAATTTCATTGTATATTTCTACAGGGCAGAAGGTTAGGCTGGGTGGCACTTCTATGATTTTAATGCTGTAAAATGGCAAACATTGGGCTAACAATGTATTGTCGAAGGCTTTCATGGCTGGAATCACTGGGTTGTTGTAGGTATTTCAGGCTGTATGGCCATGTTCTAGAAGCATTCTCTCCTGACATTTTGCCTGCATCTTTGGCAGGCATCCACAGAGGTTGTGAGGTCTGACCTACAACAACCCTTGTGCTAACAGTTCCTTCCATACCCACCACTGACAAATTTGCTGGTTTCAGCTCATTCGAGTCCATCCCAAGATATTCTGCTACTTATAACAAAACTGATGCCATCCCCATTCCATGTACAAAAGGCAGGCATGTAGCTGGGGGGGGGGGGCTTGCCCCCCCCCCAAATTCTCATGGTGGTCCGCGAGAAGGCCTTACTGGTGCATTATTTAAACTGTTATGTTTATTCATATCATGATCTGATCACCATGCTCAATATATCCCATATGCATGGGGTATTGGGGTAATGATACAAAAGGTTTGCTAGGGTAGACCCTCTTTCACTCAGACTCCGCCCCCCCCCCCCCCCCACTCAGCCCCCCCCCCTCCCTGAATGGAAATCCTGGCTATGGGCCTGACAAAAGGTGCCTAGGTTGGCTCTGGAATCTTTCTTCAATATTAGTCATGGGACTGTATTGTCCCCTGTATTTGTGGGCAAGAAGCTAGCATAGAGGTTCACAGAAGATGTGTGTCATAAAACTTTCTCTTCTGAAGCTTTGCTATTGCCTCCAAGATCTGCAACCTGAGATGACAGCTTCATTTCATGTTAAAGCCAACCCAGAGCCCATAGGTAACATATATGACAGCTATTCACTGTTGATTTTAAACACTTCTAAGGACCTCTTCGCATGGCCCTTTCAGGCCATGCCATTGTGCCAGCGATTGCTGACAAAAGGAAAGATTCATGGAGTAGCTCCGCACACCCTCTCTCTTCCCCTTATCACATGACATGTTGCCCTACCACCCTTTCTGCCATCACATAGGGAAATTGAAGGGGAAGTATGGGAAACACTTTTAGGAGGAAAGTGGGAGGCGGACTGCCATGCATCATGTGATGGTGCATGGCAGGCCCCATCCATGCCATGAGCAAAGCAGCAAAAAAAAGCAAAAAATGGTTGAAATACATTTCTTTGGTCACCAAATGTCAAAGCCAGCTCTACAGCAATGAACATCACAATAAGAAAACACAAAGCATGAGTAAGGGAACTTGGATCCATTAAAGGTGTCACTGAACACCAATCTTCCTTAGGAATGGTGGGAATTATTGCCTCCCCATGGAAAGCTTCAAGTCTTTGCTCTGATTTAACAGTTTCACATATAGATTCTTTATATTTAGGAGCATGGGGTCTTCACTTACTACCTGAAAAGTAACACACTAGAAACCATTCCCCTGCTCTATCAAAATGTAGAGTCAGCTCCTGGATTGTTTAGTAGTTTTTTTTTACAAAAGTAGATGTAACTTCCAACTGACCATCGGTTTGAAAACAGGTCTCAAATAGAGTTAACTAAGGTTGAAGAGGACCAAACCCCAGAAAACGATATTCACCACACCACCTACAAATGCAATACGTTTTTCTTCCAATAGGAATTGGATTTTTAAAAATGAGGCTTAGGAAGCTGTATCTCTCTCAGATTTGATTGAGATGTCTGTTCAGCTCTCAGGCATTGGGGAATGGCCCATTTCTGATATGGTAATAATGTTTTCCTTAGACATAAAGAAGACAATAGAGCCTGAACCAAAAATACAAAACATTCATTTCCTTATTGTGATTTTAAACCTTGTCAGAAGCCAGGAAGGAATCCCTGTGTATGCAACCTGGGACAATACTACTACCAAAAGAACTATGTACTGGATTCACTGAACTCCATCTGCCTCATTGGCAATGCAGACTGGCTGAGGCAGGGATCTGGACCACAGCCTTTTGGTAAACAGCCATGGCAAGTTATTTCCAGAGTTTGCAAAAAAAAAAAAAACCCAAAGAGGTGCTGGGACTAGATGGAAGCCATGGAAGTCCTTCATTTAATTTTCATTTCATGTGTGGACTTGATTGCACAAGGGAGACATACCACATACCAGCATTGAAGCAGTACTGTAGGTGATGGTTCTTATTGCATGACAGAAAGTGCATCCCGCTACCAGTCTATTTCTCCATGATTAATCTGTGACCAGCTATTGATGGGGAAAACTCATCAATAGCTGCCAATCACACAACATTCCCATCACCTGCATTTCATGATAAGTCCATTCCACTTCTGTTCAGCCATGTTGGCATTGAAGTGACATCAAAGGGTAGGATTCTCCACATCCTCTCTCTCTCTCTTCTTCACTATTCCAGAGCTATTTATTTTATCTTTTTCAATAATATTTGAAGTTTTGCTTAACCATTGCTGTAGATGTGAAATTGCTTTAAAATATATTTAAAATATGAAGCAGCAGAGTGTGGGAAGGCGGGATTATCAGGGACTAGTGACTGGCAAATTGGCGCAATTGCATGAATGAAGAGAGATGCAATAACAAAAATGTCAGTATATATCTGGTATAAGTGATCATTCAACTGCCATGAAATAGTGGCTTTATGCAATAAAGTCCTGTATTATCTGAACTTTGGATATCAACAGACACCAACTCACCGCACATGTGGTCCAAATCCTAAAAGAGATTTGGAGCATTAAAAAAAGATTTGGAGCACAGAGAAGATCCTGTAGGTTTTATAAAGGGTGAGATCATTTGTTTCCTAATTATTTATCTGGCCCTGGCTTCTTGTTAGATTTCAAATGTGTTAGATTATTGGTCGGTTTACTAGCCTTCTTCATTTAACCAAATGACTCTGAAGCTTCACAGGAAGCCACAGAAATAATTGTGTGTCTTTGACTTAACATAACAGTAAAAATATTGACAGCTCCCAAGCACCATCTAATTGCAGTCGTGCAGCTGGGAAAGTGATATAACCAATACCATTCTGGACCAACAGAGTACATCCTGGAACTCCAAAACAGGAGTGGCTGCCCTCACCCCCAGCTGAACAGTTATAGTCAAGTGAGCCTGAGGACTCTGCCCGACTGGTTGAAGAGGTCTAACCAAATGCCACCAAGCTGTTCTGCACTGCCAGGTGTATGCTTTGCTTTGTTCCTTCATGCCATTTTCAACTTATAGTAGGGTCTCCTTGAGAAAATGTTTTTCCAACGAGTTTGCCATTGCCTTCCATTAAAGTTGAGTGTGATATGCCCAAGGTCACACAGTGGTTTTCCATAGCTGAGTGGGGATTCAAATCCTAGTCTCCAGAATCATAATCCAACATTCAAACGACTACATCTCGCAACAATTCAGACTCCATCACCAGTGGTGAATTGTGACCATTGGAGAAATGGGTTTTGACCATTGTCTTCAAGACTATCACTGCACCCACATAGACACATCTAATATATTGATGGTTGCGCAACATGCAAGGACAGGAAAGGGGTATCACAGTGCATTCAACTTTTATGAACTTTGAAAAGCATGGAGACAATCTCCTAACTAGTTTCAGGTGGATGGAAATAATCCTCTTCCCTCATGAAGCCTTATCTACTGTAAGTCGCACGTTCCACAGAGTGGAAGAGATTATGCTTCCCATTCCTTTAAAGAACACCCTGATAATACACAAGGCTAAAATGTCAAAAGCTATTAGAAACTCCGAGGCACACAATATATGTCCATCTTGGTGGCTCTCCCTCCCCCCCTTTCCCTCTCCCTTCACACCACACAAGCAACAAGACAACAGGCGTGTGAACTGCTCAGCTGCAACTGCTCCAAGTCGAATAATTACAACTTGTCAGAAAGAATTAATTTTCCCATTTCTCATAAAGATGTGTAAAAATTACCATGTTATTATACACTGACACTCTCTGGAGGCAGACACAAAATTTAATTTTGAATTCTTTCCGCATATTAAATTAAATCCATAAATAAGAGTTTAGGCATTCACTCGGAAGCATATGTTCATTGGGAGCGAAAGCCAACACGAGCCCGGCTGTAATGGCTGTTGTAATGTTTTAATAGCTCGCTTCTTCTAAGCACCAATAAATTTACATGATCATAACAGTCGTAGGCATACGAGCAACCCATTACTGCCTGGGCAAAGGCAGCAGCGTTAACTGGATGGAAAAATGGAAAAACCCAGGGTTTGGGGTGGGCAGGGAGAGAACTCTTAAATAAAATTAGGCAACCACACTTGTCAGCTGCATCATGATTGAATTTTTAACATTGTGGTCAATTGGTCAAAACAAATAATGGGATAAAATATTTAAATGTATTTAGAACCTGCTTCTCTTATGTGGGCAGAGTCAAAAAGCCATGCAGGACTTTATGCTTAGGAGGTTTTGATGTTGTGGACACAGAGGATAGAGAAAATGCCTGGTTTTGTGTTAGATGGGGTGGAAGAAAAGTTGTAAGCCTGTAATAATTTGGCTACCTAGTGGGCTAGGTACAGTTTAGCGCTGGGAAGAAGAAATGGGTGAAGCCAAAAAAGCTGCCACAATGTATTATGCTCCATTTACAGATGGGTAGTGAATTGGGGTAGATGTTTTGGTGTGACTCCAAACGCCTCTTCCTCTTCTTCTTCATTATTTATATAGCATCATCAGTGTACATGGCACTTTACATGAATTGTTTACAATTTCTAATTTGACAGCTCCATGCCCTCAGGCTTTCATATATAAAACACACAAAATACAAGAAAAAAGAAAGGGAAAAGGGGCATTGAGCCCTGCAGATGCTGGCTACTATTCTCTCTATCAGAAGCCACCACAGTGGCATTTCTGATCATCATCAGCCTTCTCTTCTAATCTCCCAATTGGCGACATAATAAAATATCCACTTCAATTCATCCATTTACAGGTGGTAAATTGGGGTTTTCCATTTCGGCAATGTTCAGGAGGGGCAACTCAGCCTCCAAATATTTGGAGGAAGGGAAGAGATGCTTATCCTAGAACAAGTTGTATTTCCCTTTCTATTGCACAGTTCTGCTTTGCTCACTTTGATTTACTTTGTTCCCAAACATATGACAAGTTTAAAAGATAGATGCAAGTTCACAAGAGTTTAAAGGAGATCTCCAAGATGTTGGAACTATTTAGGACAGGGGTCCCCAAACGAAGACCCAAGGGCCAAATGTGACAATCCAAGGTCATCAAGCTTCCTGCCCTAAACTTTAGACTTAGGGTCGCTTTAAGACTGAAACAACTTGAAGGTACATAACAACAACAGTCCTAATAAAATTAACTCATCAGCCTCCAGTGGAGCCCCCGGTGGCAAGTGCGTTAAACCCACTGAGCTGCTGAACTTGCTGACCAAAAGGTCGCAGGTTCGAATTAAGGGAGTGAGCTCCCACTGTTAGCCCCAGCTTCCACCAACCTAGCAGTTTGAAAACATGCAAACGTGAGTAGATCAATAGGTACCGCTCTGGTGGAAAGGTAACGGTGCTCCATGCAGTCATACCAGCCACATGACCTTGGAGGTGTCTATGAACAATGCCTGCTCTTTGGCTTAGAAATGGAGATGAGCACCAACCCCCAGAGTCGGATACGACTGGACTTAATGTCAAGGGAAAACCTTTACCTTTACCTACTATCTCATCAGCCAAAAGCAGGCCCAAATTTCCCATTGAAATACTGGCATTTTTATGTTGGTAAAAATTGTTCTTCATTTAAATATGATATTGTTCTTTTATAATTTTTTGCATTGCAAATAAGATGTGTGCAGTGTGCATAGGAGTCCATTCATGTTGTTTTCAAATTATAGTCTAGCTCCCCAACAATTGGAGGGACTATGAACCTGCCCTCTGCTTTAAAAGTTTGAGGACCCCTGATTTAGGGTATATGGTCAGCACCTTGGATAGCTCCTTTAGAGTGCATTATAGAGTACCTGGAGTGCGTTCACCCACTGCTAACATGGACTACAAGATTGATACCACATCTTAGGCATTCAGCAAGCTTTCACGCGCAGCTGCCAATCATTTCTTTTTATAATAAAAAGTAAGCAGGATCCAATTGGACAGGAGGATGAAATAATTGTCTGTACCAGAGGAATGCCAGTATCCATGCTGGAAATTACTATAGCTTGCTTACTGCAGTCAGGCCTCAGCCTTAGAACAGCTTTGCACATGGCTGGTAGCCTACTAGGAAGAAAAACCTTGGCAAAGAAATATGGATAGAAACCTGAATGCCAACCGAGAGTCAGAGTGAATGACAGCCCAGGCCACAATGAAGGAAAATAAGAATAGGGCCATTTGTGCAGCAGCCAATAAGCATAGTAAGAATTCCCAGACAACTGGACCGAGGAATGAATGCATGTTGCCTCTTTTACTTTCTATAATGTTTGCATGTTTACAGGCATGTTTACAGACTATAATGTTGACATTATAGAAACACAGTTTAGATACTTTGGCAGCTACTCAGCTAGCATATACTCCAACATTTCACAGATCAAATCCAGAATTTGTGTAGCCAAGCAACATCAGAATGATAAATGTTATAAATGAGGAAGAACGTGCAAGCTAGGAAAGAATGCAGTAGTTTGCTTTTGCCTTAACCACCTGGGTATAGGAATACCACGTATTCTCTTGTCATTCCCACTTGGATGAGTTAATTGATTGCAGCTTCTTTTTCATTTTGTGCTCAGTTTGCAGCAACTAAAGTAAACTGAGGTCAAACGGGTACAGTAGGAGGAGAAGAGAGAAACCGAGACATTTTTGAAAATGGAATGACAAAGAGATTAATTTGGACTGGCCCTGTCAAATTGGGACAGTTAAAAGGCCTGAGCTAGACAGCCCAACAACAGAAAGTAATGGGATATATAAAAATATTTTTTATAATTAAGACAAAAAAGGCAGTCTGTGCTTCAGCTTGACCCTCCCTTGTACATTTGTCTAGTAATATCCAGCCATCTTCAGCTCTGTCTTCAAAAAGTGACAAGAGATGGACTAGGATATTAGAACTGTCAATCTCAACCACTTAAGCTTGCTTAGTGAGCAACCAATTACTGTTTGTCCATAATCTCAATATCCAACAAAGTCTTGCACTGGAGAGAAAAAACCCCATATACTAGGAATAGTTTCTACTAGTGCACAGAATTCACAGGAGTCGGGCTGAAGTTTGCATCATTTGCCAAAGTGTGGCAGTAGCTTTTAAAATATGTCACCGAACCACTGAAGAAAGCTAGCAAACCGAATAAGCAGAATCAGTAAAAACGAAAAGAAAATACTTTGGCCTTTGAGGTATAAAATGACACTTCCATCGGCTTTGAATTTGTTGCAATGTCATAGCCTTGGATCAAAATTTCAGGCTACAGAGTGCAATGAAACCTCTTTAAAAGAGTGGGATGACTTGGTGGAAAACTAATGCTAGTAGCATTTCTACTGCTGGACTACAAACCCTGTCATTCTTAAGAAAAAGCTATGTTGGACAGGGATGATGGGTGTTATTGACAACACAGCTAGATATTGTCATGTTAGGAAAGGCTGCTGAAGTGTATGTAGACTTTTGGAAATTAAACATATCCTGATACCTTGACAGTCCTTAATCTAATAGCATTCTATAGGAGAAAAAAAAGTCCTTCAATTTCTATCTGAAAAGGAAAACTGACAGTTAGCAGATAGGCACTTCAGTTATTATTATTATTATTTTATTATTAAACTTTATTTGTACCCCGCTAGCATCTCCCGCAGGACTCGATGCAGCTTACAAAGGCCAAGGCCTCAACAAACAATACAACAATACAAAAACCTAGGCAAATTAAAACAATTAAAGCAATCTAAAACAACAAGCAATGAACAATCCACTAAGGCACAATAAAACTGGGCCGTGCCAGATTAAGGGTACAAGGGTTAAAAGTGCTGATGTGACAGGTGGAAATGAGGCTTAAGGACAAGTGCAGTGTGCAGTGTGCGGTGGTCTTGGCTTTAATAAAGTGCTTGTGGGACTTGGTAATGGAGGTTTCCTATTTGGGAAAGGCACATCGGAACAGCCAGGTCTTCAAGTTCTTTCTGAAGGCTGCCAATGTAGGGGCCTGTCTGAGATCTTTGGGGAGGGTGTTCCAGAGTCGGGGGGCCACCACGGAAAAGGCCCTGTCTCGTGTCCCCACCAAACGCGCTTGCGACGCAAGTTACTGAAGCTTTGTGATTTCAGTTTTGTGGATAACCCAAAGTAAAATAAAATAAAATATTAGCAATGTGAAATCTAGTAGGCTTGAGCAACTATAGCACTTCAGATCCCTTTGGCCTCCAACTCCCATGAACCCTAAGCCACGTATCCAATGGAGTGGTTGAAGTACAACATATGAAGCTTGCCATCCTACAATCCAAATTTAGCAGGGAGAGCACTTATTAGTTATCTTTCAACTGATTTTACAGTATCCTGGTTTCTTTCCCCTCCTTCTACCTTGACCACTTTGTCCTCAGTTTGCTTCAATTGCTACCAACTGAGTTCAAAATGCCAAAGTACAAATTAAAAGAGGAGACAAAAAAGAGAGGAGTCAAAATCTTATATTGCCTTATAACCTTGGGCATAAGCAAATTCCTGCAGTTTTTCCTCGCTTGGGTATTTTTCCTCACCATCCTGACCTATTCTGACATGGTTTGATGGCACTTGTCCCAGCATTTATCTGTGAAATGTTGGTTAGCCAGTAGGCCATGGAAAGTCACTGGGTGATACTAGTTGGATACTTTTTACATCTTGCACAATTCTTGGAAGGTCAGAATGCTGACCCCCAGCTCTATATTCACCCTTGTTACATCCTGAATAGACTACTGCAACACAATCACGTGAGGTTGCCTTCGAAGATTGTTCAGAAACTCCAACTAGTCCAGTTGGTAGCAGCCAAATAACTCACTGGAGCAACACACAAGGAGCACATCACCCCCCTGTTGTGTCAGCTCCACTGGCTGCCAGTCCACTTCTGAGCACAATTCAAAGTGCTGGTATTGGCCTATAAAGCCCTATATGGTTCCGGCCCAGCTGACTTGTCTGAACGTATCTCCCTCTATGTCCCATCTTGGAGTATAAGATCACCTGGGGAGGGCTGCTCTCGATCCTGCCTTCTTCGCAAATGCATTTGGCGGGGGCGAGAAACAGCCTTCTTGATTGTGGCCCCCTGCCTGTGGAACATGCTCCCCAGCGAAATTAGGTCAGCACCATCCCTCCTTTCCTTTAGGAAAAAGCTCAAATCATGGTTTTGAGACCAGGCATTCGGGTAGCAGGCTTGAAAGCAATTGCAATGTTTTGAAAACTGACTATGGACAGGCTTTGGATTGGGTTGTTGGTTACTGAATTGGACTAGGATATAGCAATATGGTTGATATGTTTTAATGAGAGACTCCCCCCTGGGCACACAGAAAACTGGGCAACTTGCAAGGCGCTGAACAGACTGCACTCTGGCACCACGAGATGCAGAGCCAACCTGAAGAAATGGGGCTACAAAGTGGAATCCACAACATGTGAGTGTGGAGAAGAGCAAACCACTGACCACCTGCTGCAATGCAACCTGAGCCCTGCTACATGCACAATGGAGGACCACCTTGCGGCAACACCAGAAGCACTCCAAGTGGCCAGATACTGGTCAAAAGCCATTTAATCAACTACCAAGCTTGCAAACTTTGTGTTTTGTCTGTCTGTCTGTTTGTTTGTTTTGTTAAAAATGTAATAAAATGTCTGGTTGCTCCTGACACGATAAATAAAAATAAACCATGACAACCAATGTAGTGGTTTGAAAGTTGAACTAATTGGAGCCGCGGTAGCACTGGTCAAATACTGGATACTGGTCAAAGGACATTTAATCAACTACCAAGCTTGCAAACTCTATGTCTTTTGTATGTTTGTTTGTTTGTTCTGTCAAAAATGTAATACAACTGTTCGGTTGCCTGACACGATAAATAAATAAAATAACTGGGTTGTTTGTGTTTTTGTATGTGTTGCAATAGCAGATTCCCAGATTAGTTTAGTGTTTACACCTTATTTTATTTTTCTGGTTATTTAATATTTAATGTTTATTTTACTTAAGTGATATTTGTCTTGACTGTTCTAATGTAGCACAAATCCTATGTAAAATCATACTACGTATTTTTGACATTAATATTGAAATCTGAAATATATACAGAAAGTCTTTACTTGTCTGAACGTATCTCCCTCTATGTCCCATCTTGGAGTATAAGATCACCTGGGGAGGGCTGCTCTCGATCCTGCCTTCTTCGCAAATGCATTTGGCGGGGGCGAGAAACAGCCTTCTTGATTGTGGCCCCCTGCCTGTGGAACATGCTCCCCAGGGTGTAAGCCACCCTGAGTACCCCCTCGGGGGTTGAGAAGGATGGGGTACAAATATTTGAAATAAATAAATAAATAAATGCTTGCAGCATTTCCAAGATGCCCATATATCTCCTTGTATTGATATCTAATTCATTTTTTTGGCATCAGGAACAACTTGAGAAACTGCAAGTCACTGCTAGTGTGAGAGAATTGGCCGTCTGCAAGGACATTGCCCAGGGGACACCTGGATCTTTTACCATCCTGTGGGAGGCTTCTCTCATGTCCCCGCATGAGAAGCTGGAACTGACAGATGGAAGCTCACCCTGCTCCCCAGATTCGAACCGCCAACCTTTCAGCCAGCAGTCCTGCCAGCACAAGGGCTTAACCCACTGCACCATGGGGGCTCCTATCTGATTGATTAATACAATTGATTTGTAATCCGGCAATCAACAGGATTCTAAGACAGCTTACATTTTTCATGAATTTTCGTATTGTTTTGAAGGGGAGATATTTCATCACATGTTAATATAAATGTCATAGGCCATCTACCATTTCTTTAGAGGTCCTCTCTAAGCCATGCAGTACTGCTGTCCATTTCCAACATCAACCACTGTCAATGTACAACGTTCAGCGCAATACCTCCTGGGAAGGAGACTGTTTTCGCTGCCTGATCATTTTGTTGCATGTATAATACAGAAAGTATGTAGGAAGGAAAAGCCTTGATGTGACAGCAAAGTCCCGAGGCATTTGAATAGTCATTTTAAAAGACAGCTTCTTCTTCTAACAAACCACTCAAACAACAAAATGAACATAACATGCTCTCC
This sequence comes from Anolis sagrei ordinatus, assembly GCF_025583915.1. NCBI lineage: Eukaryota > Metazoa > Chordata > Lepidosauria > Squamata > Anolidae > Anolis > Anolis sagrei. Next base: position 16,127,514 of record NW_026847549.1, read on the forward strand.
AGCTAGAACAATGCCCTTCAGCCTGAGTTGGAAGATCTCATTGAAGGCTTCTTAAATTAGAACTGCAAATAACCAGCTGGAATAGAAACTTCCTCAAGATTTTGATATTCCTTCCACCTTAACCTGCCCTCAAAGACTATATCAATCATTCGATTAGACAAGCTTTACTTATTTATCCTCCCTTTAAAAAATGTACTACAGTTCATCTGAAGAAGCTGATGGGAAATACACTATGAAGAGGGGGATATTTTATTTTATCCTCTCAGAAACCCACAGGTAGGTTAGGCTGGAAGATGGGGGTTCATCCAAGCCCATCTACTCAGCTTCCTGTTTGAGAAAGAAAGTAGGATGCTTCCTAAGATGAGACCTGCCATCTGTGATTTTTGCAAGCACATAAGTTAGAATAACTCACCTTTAAAAATCAAATAAGAAAGAAAATCTGCTGCCTGATTAATTAGAAGCATCTTTTAAACAGGTCAGAAAAGAATAATCTAATTGATTTATCAAGAAAACTATGGAAGTTCTGTATGCAAAGTTTTGCTATCAACTTCCCAAGCAGTGCAGAAGCACCTTTTTAACAAGTTCAGGAGAGATTAATACTGCATGGACTAATACTGTTTCTGCTGCTACCACTCCACCACAGTGTAGAGGCTAATGAAAGGTCTGCAACAGCAATTGTGATATATTCGGTATTTAATGTATTGTCGAAGGCTTTCATGGCCGGAATCACTGGGTTGTTGTAGGTTTTTTTGGGCTATATGGCCATGTTCTAGAGGCATTCTCTCCTGATTTGATATTTCACTATTGTTATTAACTGCTTTCAAGTAGAGTTCACGTTATGGTGACTCTATGAATGAGGGACCTCCAAGTCGCTCTATCATCAACAACCCCGTTCAGGTCTTATAGGCTCTGTGCGGTGGTTTCCCTTGTTGATTCTATCCTACCTGGACAGTGGTCTTCCTGTTTTCCTACTGTCTTTTATCATTTTTCTATTGGGTCATGTCTTCTCTTGATATGGCTAACATACAATAGCCTCCTGCTTTTAGAGGGAGTTCAGGCCTGATTCACTCTAGAACCCATTTATTTATCTTTCTAGAATTCTACATTATCCACGAAATCTTCTCCAGCACTGATCAAATGAATTGATATTCTTCCTATCAGCTTTCTTCACTGCCCAGCTTTCATAATTATACATAGAATCATAGAACCATAGAATCTTAGAGTTGGAAGAGACCTTGAGGGCTATCCAGTCCAACCCCATGCCAAGAAGCAGGAAAATTACATTCAAAGCTTTGTTACTCCATTCAAACAAAGAAATGGGGTAACACAATGGCATGGACAATCCTAATTTTAGTATTTGTGATATACTGCCACACTTCCAGATCTTGTCTAGTTCCTTCAGAACTGCCCTTCCAAGTTCTAGTCTTCTTCTGAGGTCTTGACTACAGTGTCCACTTTGAATAATGATTGAACCAAGGTATGGAAAAACTTGAACTATTTCATTGTCTACGTTAAAGTTATATAAATCTGTGATCATTCTTTTTGTTTTCTTGATGTTCAGCTGTAAACTTTCTTCAATAACAATCCCAAATCTCTGCTACTTTATGGTAGTAGTCCTCAGCAAGTGAGAGTTCAAAAGTGGCAGGTTAAAACCCAGCACCTCAATCCATGGGTGATACCCGATGAGAGACTCCCTCCTGGGCACACAGAAGACTGGGCAACTTGGAAGGCACCGAACAGACTGAGCTCTGGCACCACGAGATGCAGAGCCAATCTTAAGAAATGGGGCTACAAAGTTCAATCCACAACATTCGAGTGTGGAGAGGAGCAAACCACTGACCACCTGCTGCAATGCAACCTGAGCCCCGCCACATACACAACGGAGGACCTTCTTGCGGCAACACCAGAGGCACTCCAAGTGATCAGATACCGGTCAAATCAACTACCAAGTTTGCAAAATTTGTGTTTTTTATCTGTTTTGTTTGTTTTGTTCTGTTAGAAATGTAATACAATGGTCTGGTTGCTGATGACACGATGGTAGTAGTATTGTATTTGCCTCCCAATTTTTGAGATAGGCTGTCTTAAAGGATCCTGGTGCATCCACTCACTTTGGCAGAAAGGAATCAAATATCCAAGTGGATACATTATTTTATTTTTCTTAATTTGCTCCAAGAAAAAGAAGACAACTATTTTCTTGCAACTGGAAGACAACCAAAGTAACTTTAGGAAAGGGAAAAAATAGTTTCAACCTATTTTTAAAAATGGGAAGTTGGCAAAATGCATTCATTTTTTCATATTCAGGAGATTCATTCAAATGGTAGCAAAATAAAACAAAAGTGCAAATGGTGGGAAAGAAAACAACAGGTAATCTAGCATTGGGGAAAGTATAGAAAGTGTCAGTTTCATCCAGTCAGTCTCAATTCTTTGAGGGTTTACCTCTTAACAGTCTGGATTTTAATCATTCTGAAATAAGTCTAGGAATATAATTATGCAGTAAATTTGTTTTCTAAAGAAGCAACAAGTTATTCTGGCAATTTCTTCCTTCCTCTGAGCAGGTATCTGAAATGTTGCCATAGATGAATATTATTCGCAATTCAAGACTGGTTACGTGCAAATTTCACTTTTAGATACTTTTTCCAGGGAAAGATTCCAGGATTGGATGTGCAAAAAATGCAAAAACAAAATATTCTGCACAGAAAACCTTTCTGAGCAAAAAAGTACAAATTTACACAGAACAGGTCCTGAACTAAAGAACCTCTGTGTTGTCAAAGCTTTCATGGCCAGAATCACTGGGTTGCTGTGAGTTTTCCGGGCTGTTTGGAACCTCTCATTCTTCCAAATTTTTTGGTTACGGGTTTCCAATACTCAAGAAGCATGTTTTTCTATTATTATTTTTCCTAAAAGTATTAAATATTCTTCCCACTCTTAACTCAGTCACATTTCTGCCTGAGAATACTTATCAGTTTTAAGAAACCTTTCATAGTCAGGTAGAATATAGCAAACTAACATGATGTAGTGGTTTGTGTCATAGTCCAATGAGACTACAATTCTGGAAACCAGAGTCTGACTCTCTACCCAGCCATGAAACCCACTGGGTGACCCTCCAGCATGCCAAAATCTCATTTTCACAGGAAGGCAATACCAAACCTATTCTGAATAAATTTTGACAAGAAAATCCCGGGACAGATTTGTCTTAAGGACGCCATAGTTTGGAACCTACATGAAGGTTCACAACAAATCACAACATCAAATATAATAAGGTCCTCTCCAAGCTGGAGACAGAATGATAAATAATACTGAGAATTTTATTTTGGTCCAATTTGTTTTGCACCAGAATTCACAAATTTCTTCAACTCTGGGATGGAAAGAGTTAATTTATTCCCCAAAATGTCGAGGAAGGAACCCAATCTGAAAATTAGGATTGCTCACTAGCATTTTCCCCCAATCTTCCCTTCATCTTGTTATTTACAGATTGAAATTAGCTATGGGTTGTTGTAGGTTTTCCGGACTATATGGCCATGTTCTAGAAGCATTATCTCATGATGTTTCGCCTGCATATAAGGCAGGCATTCTCAGAGGTTGTGAGGTCCAAAGCTCTGAATACGTCCAGGGGCAGCTCAACCAATTACGCAAAGTAAGCATTTGCAGTATAGTTGATTTTGCCCAGGGGCGCTCTTGAGGCGCTCTTGGGGGAAAATAGACCTTGACATATGCGAGTTGCAGTTACTGGGATGTATACTTCACCTACAATCAAAGAGCATTCTGAACTCCACCAATGATGGAATTGAACCAAATATGGCACACAGAACTCCCATGATGAACAGAAAATATATATTGGTGATTGGTTGGGGGAGGGGAGGAAAAATACTGTTTGCTTACCATTGAAAATTACCTAGGGCCGCCTCTGAATACATCACAACGTCACAACCTCTGAGGATGCCTGCCATGGATGCAGATGAAACGTCAGGAGAGAATGCTTCTAGAACATGGCCATATAGCCTGAAAAACCTACAACAACCCAGTGATTCCAGCCATGAAAACCCTTGACAATAAAATGAAATTAGTTATTTTCATAAGGGATTTCCCCATCCCTCCCACTATTTGTGCAGTCAATATCTAGGGATTCAGGCATATCCCCCTCCCTGTTCTAATGTCAGCACTAGAAAAAGGGGAAATGGCTGTTGCCATGATCACTAGCAAAATCAGCCATATTTAGTTTTAGGAAGAAAAGTCTGAAGTGGAGAGGAAAACCAAGAAGCCCAGTGCATTTTAATACAAAACTTTTTTAGCCTGTAATTCAAGAGAGCCTTTTCAGTCTTTTGGAATAATGAAGGAAAATGGAACAAAAGTTTGGAAACCACCAAGTGTTGTTATCACAGAGAACGGAGGGTAGCCAGAGAGCAAGATTAAAATGGGGGCAGGAAAGACATATTCAGCCTCAGGGCCTGAGTTTTCACATTCAGATCTGTAGATGCTGTTGTAGTCACTTCATTTTCCAAGACCTGCTTCAATTTCAGCTGGATACACAGTCTTGGTCTCAACCTATTTCGAGTCTGGAAACACACAATGATCAAGTCTAGGAGTCCAACATCTCTCTCTTTAACTGCCTGTTGTTTATTCGTTTCTTACCTGATTTTCTTCCATTAGGGCTTATCCAAGAGATGGAGCTTCTGCCGTTTTCCCAAAGGAAAATATTGAACATCTGTGATTCTAATATATTAGATATTTGATTAAGGATTCCACCCCATACCCCACCCCTCCAGCATCCAACCTTCAGTTTATTTACAGGACAAGGAGGAGGGGAGAGAAAAAAAAACACGAGGGGAAAAAAGATCTATTATTAACACAGAGAAAGCGAAATCACTTTGAAACAATTTCAGTAGAGAAACCAATCAAGAGGTTCTCTCTCTCTCTCTCTTTTTTTCCTGTGCAATTTCACACAGGCATAAGGAAGGAGAACTGTAATCATATCTAATTAGAGTTAAAATAATGTTTCCCTTTGAAATCTTTAATTAGCTGAGTTTTATTACATAAACATTTTTGACACAGAGCACAGTATGCACAAGTATTCAGGATACGTTAAGCCGTGTAAAGTTCTTGGGCGCCCAGTGTGTGGGCGAAAACCTGACAAGGAGTGGCTGTTCTTACCAGATGCCCAGGACTATCAGCAAATCCATGATGCTTGCTACAAAACAGCAGGTTGGCGTTTCAGCCTTTGTTGCTTCTATTGAAGCTTCCCATTGAGCTTTCAATTTCACAGCATCACAAGGAGACAAAAGAAGTTCCGTACAATATGCCGCCGATTTCAGAGACAAATCTCATTTAAACTTGCTCAACCTCTCATAACGTATTAGCCATTGTTGCCAGACCACATGTCCTCTGGCAAGACACATTACCGGTTTGGGCGAAAGAGGGAAAAGGGTTTTCTCTCCCCCTTTTTTTTGTTATTCTTCTTCTCCCTGCCCCCCCCCTTTTTTTTGCCCTTCAGTTTGATAAAATAAGAGACCAGATTTACTGGCAAACGTACAGCCGGCTTGTCAGAAGCTTGCGGCACAATTTAATTAACCTTATTACAAATATGGTTTTCTTGAAGATTACATCACAAGCTGCTATTCTCCCCCCCCCCCCCCCCCCCACTCCTCACATTGCCTGCTGCTGATTCAACGTATTCAGAGCTTTGGAGAATATGTTCATTTTTTAAAAGAAAGGTCAAGGTGTTAAAATATCTAAAAGTTTCTGAGCCCCCCCCTTCTTTCCTTGTGTGTGCGGCTTGATTTATTCCATGGCTCTTTTCACACATTTTCAGTATATCAGCATTTCTTATCTCCAGGACCGGCTGTTCTCTTGCTTCAGTCCAACTGTGGGCCACAACACTGGCATGTGCATTGCTGGTGAGATGAAATACACACCCACTCCAATGGTTATTGCTACATTCTCAGGTAGTACATTGGATCATTTGTGGCGCAAATAAGACTACTCACATTTGGAAAACACACACTGGAAATAATAGAATTATAGGGTTGGAAGAGATCACAAGGGCCATCCAATATAGTTCCTTTCTTCCATGCAGAATACACAAAGCACTCCTAACAGATGGTCACCTAATCTTTGTTTAGAAGGAACCGCCAAAGGAGGAGATTCCACCACACTCCACGGCAGCATATTCCACTACAGAAAAGCCCTTACCACCAGGAAGCTCTTCTTAATGTTTAGGTTGAATCTCTTTTTCTGCAATTTGCTTTATGCTCTAGTCTCTAGAGCCAGAGAAAAAGAAACCTGCCTCTTCCTCTAAGAGATATCCTTTCAAATATTGAAACATGGCTATAATGTCCCAGCATAACAATTTCTTATACAAGCTAGACATAACCAGGTCCCTAAGCCACTCCTAATAGGGCTTGATTTCCAGTCCTTTGACCATTTGGGTTACTTTTCTTGGGACACATTCCAGCTTGTCCATATCCTTCTTGAGTTATGTTGCCCAGAACTGGACATAGTCTTCCAGGTGAGGTCTGACCAAAGCAAATACAAGTACGTTTCTTCCCAGTATTATCTCTTCCTGCTGAAAAGTGATTCCATAACATGGTAGGAGTGAGAAATTACACCACTTTGCTTTCAGATGTGTGTGGAGGATGCTCTCCATTATCCTTATTGTAGTGCTGTAGCTTTCAGAAGATTGTTGAAACTTCCTAGAAAAGTCAGGGGGGAAATACAAATAATCTACAATCCAGAGAGATGGGCCAAAACTAACAAAATGAAGCTCAACAATGACAAATGCAAGATACTCCATTTAGGCATGAAAACTGAAATGCCTGGTTCGAGAGGAGTACGTGTGAAAAAGATCTTGTAGTATTTGTGGACAACAAGTTAAACATGAGTCAACAATGTCACGTGGAAGAAAAAAAACCAATGGGATTTTGCTCTGCATAAATAGGAGTATGGTGTCTAGATCCAGGGAAGTCATGGTACCCTTCGGTTCTGCTTTGGTCAGACCACACCTGGAATCCTGTGTCCAGTTCTGGGCACTGCATTTGAAGGGAGATGTTGACAAGCTGAAATGTGTCTAGAGGAGGGTAACTAAAATGATCAAGGGTCTGGGGAACAAGCTCTATGAGGAGCGGCTTAAAGAGCTGGGCATGTTTAGACTAAAGAAAAGAAGGCTAAGAGAAGACTCAATGAGGGTCATGTATAAACATGTGAGGGGAAGTCACAGGGAGGAGGGAGCAGGCTTGTTTTCTGCTGCCCTGGAGACTAGGACGCGGAGCAATGGCTACAAACTACAGGAAAGGAGATTCCACCTGAACATTAGGAAGAACTTCCTTACTGTGAGAGCTGTTCAGCAGTGGAACTCTCTGCCCTGGAGTGTGGTGGAGGCGCCTTCTTTGGTGGCTTTTAAGCAGAGGCTGGATGGCCATCTGTCAGGGGTGCTTTGAATGTGATTTTTCTGCTTCTTGGCAGGGTGTTGGGCTAGATGGTCCACGAGATCTCTTCCAACTCTATGATTCTATGATTCATAACCTCCTTGATAATAAACAACATTATTCTCTATTCCTTTCAGAACAATTTAAATTGTCTGTTTCTGTACCTTCCTCAAGCATTATCAGATGAACTGAGTAAAATGGCTGGCATATGGTTATTTGTGCTCGGATGATGGCTCTGATCCAACGGAGGACACATGGAGCCCTTTTTAAAAATCTAAACCCCCTTACACAAATCATTAGATATAGAAAGGGTAATACAGAATGAAGCAAATGTAACCCCTACTCCTCTTTCTGTGTAGTCACGTAGGGCATATGTTCAAAGGTTCTTTCCTTGTTAACCCACCTGTTAGATCAGATAAGGAACTATGTGTGATGGAACCATCAGAGGGTTGGTGTTTGATTCAGATGATGATTACACCATAGCAAAAGCCCTAAAAGTATCAGATTCCATCTGATCTTGGATACTAAGCAGGGTCAGCCCTAGTTAGTATTTGGATGTGAGATACCCAATGAATATTAGTAGGCTACATGTTCACATAAAGGACTGGGCAAAGCTACCTCTGAGTATTTCTTACCCACAAAAACCCTATTAAGTTAAGAAGTCAACTTGAAGGTATATGCACACAATGTATGACAATGCAATAACTTAGATCAAAAGAAGACATGAAGTTCCTGCCCCAAGCACTGTATCAGATCCTTCTAGCTGGCGAGAAAACATTCTTATGGTGATTTTCCCCACTAATTTATCCCGTATTTTCTTTCCATGTCCAAAATGTATAGTTAGACTTATCCTCCATGGGCTAATTCCTTACCTAATCCCTCGAATCTGATGCACCAAGACGATATTGTTCACACTTCTACTAGCCACAGCAAATGTTCAGAGCGGACTGTATTTCTAAATTTTTGTGTATACATGTGAATTCCTCCTTTCTGAACAAATAAAAAATAAAATTGTCATTTACTCTGGGAGATATATTTCCCTCTTCTTTCATGATTTATTTGTTTATGCACTGGAATGCTTCCATCCTGCTCCATATCACAGGATCTCAAAGCAGCAAGCAAACAAAATCAATTAGATACACTTACAACAATTCAGAATTTAAAGCAAGAAATATTTTCAAGACCCTCAAAAAGCACATTGAACTCTCTAACAAGTTAAAACAGCTTAAAGGGTGAAAAGTTTCCTGCAAGCAGCCAGCCTCGTGCCATGTTTCATTGCCTTTTTAACTAAAATAAAATCGGTGCTATATACTTTGGTCTTTCATAACCAAAGGAACTATATTCAAGCTCACTTTTTGTGAGGAGCCCCCGGTGGTGCAGTGGGTTCAACCCCTAGAATCATAGAATCATAGAATCATAGAATCAAAGAGTTGGAAGAGACCTCATGGGCCATCCAGTCCAACCCCCTGCCAAGAAGCAGGAATATTGCATTCAAATCACCCCTGACAAATGGCCATTCAGCCTCTGCTTAAAAGCTTCCAAAGAAGGAGCCTCCACCACACTCCGGGGCAGAGAGTTCCACTGCTGAATGGCTCTCACAGTCAGGAAGTTCTTCCTAATGTTCAGATGAAATCTCCTTTCTTGTAGTTTGAACCCATTGTTCGTTCCGCGTCCTAGTCTCCAGAGCAGAAAACAACCCTGCTCCCTCCTCCCTATGACTTTCCCTCTCATATTTATACATGGCTCATCATGTCTCCTCTCAGCCTTCTCTTCTGAAGGCTAAACATGTTCAGGTCTTTAAGCCGCTTCTCATAGGGCTTGTTCTCCAGACCCTTGATCATTTTAGTCGCTCTCCTCTGGACACATTCCAGCTTGTCAATATCTCTCTTGAATTGTGGTGCCCAGAATTGGACACAATATTCCAGGTGTGGTCTAACCAAAGCAGAATAGTGGGGTAGCATTACTTCCCTAGATCTAGACACTATGCTCCTATTGATGCAGGCCAAAATCCCATTGGCTTTTTTTGCCGCCACATCACATTGTTGGCTCATGTTTAACTTGTTGTCCACGAGGACTCCAAGATCATTTTCACACGTACTGCTCGAGCCAGGCGCCCCCCATTCTGTATCTTTGCATTTCATTTTTTCTGCCAAAGTGGAGTATCTTGCATTTGTCACTGTTGAACTTCATTTTGTTAGTTTTGGCCCATCTCTCTAATCTGTCAAGATTGTTTTGAATTCTGCTCCTGTCCTCTGGACTATTGGCTATCCCTCCCCAATTTGGTGTGGGTTAAACTGTGCCGGCAGGACTGAAGACCGACAGGTCGCAGGTTCGAATCCGGGGAGAGGCGGATGAGCTCCCTCTACCAGCTCCAGCTCCTCATGCGGGGACATGAGAGAAGCCTCCCACAAGGATGATAAAAACATCAAATCACCCGGGCTTCCCCTGGGCAACATTCTTGCAGACGGCAATTCTCTCACACCAGGAGTCACTCCTGACACGACAAATAAATACTTTTTGTGCCCCCCTCCCCCGGTTCAGTGATACCTGTATTATATGGGGGAACAAGAATATTACACAGCATTCTATACATGCTTGCTGGGCAGATTAACAAATGGCATCAAAATTGTGAGTTCCTGAACTTGCTGACCGAAAGGTTGGAGGTTTGAATCCAGGGAGCAGGGTGAGCTCCCACTGTTAGCCATAGCTTCTGTCAACCTAGCAAACGTGAGTAGATCAATATGTACCACTTCTGTGAGAAGGCAATTGCACACGACTGAACTTAATGTCAAGGGAAACCTTTACGATAGATAGATAGATAGATAGATAGATAGATAGATAGATAGATAGAGTACGTGTGAAAAAGATCTTGGAGTCCTCGTGGACAACAAGTTAAACATGAGCCAACAATGTGATGTGGCGGCAAAAAAAGCCAATGGGATTTTGGCCTGCATCAATAGGAGCATAGTGTCTAGATCTAGGGGAGTAATGCTACCCCTCTATTCTGCTTTGGTTAGACCACACCTGGAATATTGTGTCCAATTCTGGGCACCACAATTCAAGAGAGATATTGACTCTAAGCTGGAATGTGTCCAGAGGAGGGCGACTAAAATGATCAAGGGTCTGGAGAACAAGCCCTATGAGGAGCGGCTTAAGGAGCTGGGCATGTTTAGCCTGAAGAAGAGAAGGCTGAGAGGAGACATGATAGCCATGTATAAATATGTGAGAGGAAGCCACAGGAAGGAGGGAGCAAGCTTGTTTTCTGCTTCCCTGGAGACAGTACGACAATGAAAAATGCTTCAAAACACAAAAAAGGAGATCATCATGAAACATGGAATAAATCACTGTGAGGACCAGTCATCAGGTAACCCCGCACCTCGCCCTGCGTCCCCCGCCTGAAGGGTGGGGAGACCAGCTTCTTTGTCACTGAGAGTTCTGAGAACATCCCCAGAAAAATATATTTGGATTGGTATGATTTATGCATTTAGTAAGCAGCTGAAGATAGCAGATCCCAGAAATTGTAACCTGAAATAGATGGGCAGAGGGCAATCCTATGTTAGTGTGGTGAGGTAGGCAGTCTTGTTGGATAATGTGCTCCTTCCTGTCTTCTTGAGGAAATAAATTAAGAATACTCTAGTAAGCAAGATTGAGAGAATCGTGCTTCTGGCTCTAATATAAGTTATCTGGCTGCCAATAAGTTTCCAGTCCCAATTCAAAGTGCAAGTTATGACCTATGAAGCCTAAAATGGTTTGGGTCCTGCCTATCTTTAGGACTGCATCTCCCCCTATGAACTGGTGCGGGCTCTTATCTTTCTCCTCCAACTTACTCTCCCAATTTTCCTCCACATATTTCCTAATTGCTTCTATTGAGCTAGCTTTTGTTTGATATAATTCATTATAAAACTCTTCAAAAACCTTCAATTTTTCTTTCATAGCTCTACATAATTTACCTGTTTTATCTTTTATCATATTTATCATTCCTTCCATTTTCTTTTTCTGTGTTGATTTGGCTAGTATCTTTGAATTCCTATCACTAAACTCGAAATATTCCCTCCTTAAATAAATTAAATTTTCTTGTACTTCGTCTATTTCCATTTTATCCAATTCCTCTTTTTTTGCTCTTAGCCTAGCATAAATTCGTATATCTCTCTTTATTACATATGCTTTTTCAATCTCCTCTATTTCTCTTTCTAAATTCCTTTTCCTTTCTTCTTGCCTTCTTCTTAAGTTAATTGTCTCTTTTATGCATAACCCTCTGGTCACTGCTTTCATAGTATCCCATAGAACTCCCTTTGTCACCCCCTTTTCATTAAAACCCCAAATTTCTTGCCATTCTGCTTGGACTTTATCTACTATCTCTTTATGATTTAGTATTCTTGTATTTAACCTCCACCTTTTCATTTTGTCATACTCACATTTCAACACAATCTCAATTGAACAAGCCCTATGAGGAGCGGCTTAAGGAGCTGGGCATGTTTAGCCTGAAGAAGAGAAGGCTCAGAGGAGACATGATAGCTATGTATAAATACGTGAGAGGAAGTCACAGGGAGGAGGGAGCAAGTTTGTTCTCTGCTTCCCTGGAGACTAGGACACAATGGAACAATGGCTTCAAACTACAAGAAAGGAGATTCCATCTGAACATGAGGAAGAACTTCCTGACTGTGAGAGCCGTTCAGCAGTGGAACTCTCTGCCCCGGAGGGGGGTGGAGGCTCCTTCTTTGGAAGCTTTTAAACAGAGGCTGGATGGCCATCTGTCAGGGGTGATTTGAATGCAATATTCCTGCTTCTTGGCAGGGGGTTGGACTGGATGGCCCATGAGGTCTCTTCCAACTCTTTGATTCTATGATTAGATAGATAGATAGATAGATAGATAGATAGATAGATAGATAGATAGATATCTTTGACTTCACAATATCAATTTTGTCTTTTACATTATCCCAGTGAACTAAGGCTGACTACACTGTAGAATTAATGCAGTTTGACACCACTTTAACTGCCATGGGTCAATGATATGGAACCTTGAGATTAGTAGTTTGATGAGGCACTAGCGAACTTTGGCAGAGAAGACAAAAGACCTTGTAAAACTGCAACTCCCATGAAATTATAGCATTGAACCACGACAATTAACGTGGGGTCAAACTGCATTAATTCGACAGTGTAGTCGCACCCTAAATTGAATAATGCATTGACTTTTAATAGCATTTTCTCCTAAAGTCATAGCCAACTTGACAAGAATGGTTGTAGTGTGGGGTCAGAGCTGAAAAAGATAACTTCAGAGTTTTCTTTTAATGAATAAAAAATACTTCTGTGAGTAAAAACTAAGTGACCCAACATATCGATGGTTGAACTGTTTTACAACTGATGTGTGTGTGTGCTTGCTAAACTGAATTAATATAGGGAGGTCATTTTAAATTTGCCACATCTAAACAGTTCGCATGCTCTCTGGGTCGCTGAGCGGAGTCAAACTATGACATGATTTCAACACAGAGCAAAAGGCCTTGATCCACTAGGAAGCCCCACAACATTATTCAACTGCCTTTTCCAACAAAGGCAAGGTTTTAAATATCTGGTGTGACCATTTATGGATCATCAAAAATTACAGGACAAAACAAGACACTGGGTTGCATAAAATTTGCACATATTAATGTATATTTTAATATGCTCATTTAGAAATAATTACTATAATTTGAATAGAAAGACAATGTGTCTCATCATAGACCGTAACCAGGTGAACTTCTCAGCATCCTGCTAGTCTCTGCTCACTTTCCTTTTGTTTAATTCTTTACCTTTAAGATGGCTAGGAAGGTCCTCTGTCTGAAAGCCCTAACAAGCCATTGCCAGTCAGTATAGGCAGTAGTGAGTTAGATCAATCAAGAGACTTTCCTCAACCTACTAGAGACATGAAGCATGTATTCTATACCCCTCAATATTACACAAATGAAAACCAGGGTATATGTACCCAAGAAATATCAGAGTGTCTCGTCATGGCAGGAATTATTGATAGAAAGGATATTCAAGCTTGGAGTGGCTAAAACAGTTTGCTTTACTTGAGCCTACAAGGAAAAGTCTACAAGAGTCCCACTCTATTCTGCTTTGGCTAGACCTCACCCAGAATACTGTATTCAATTCTGGGCACCACAATTCAAGGAGGATATTGACATGTTAGAATATGTTTGGAAGCCAAGCCCTATGAGGAATGGTTGAGGGAACTCGGTCTGTTTAGCTTGGAGAAAAGGAGGTTGAGAGGCAACATGATAACCATGGTTCAATATTTGAAAGGATGTCTCATTGAGAAGAAGACAAGCTTGTTTTCTGCTTCTCTGGAGACTAGGACACTGAGCAATGGATTCAAACTCCAGGAAAAGAGATTCCACCTAAACATTAGGAAGACCTTCCAGACAGTAAGAGCTGTTTGGCAGTGGAATAAGATTGACAATCTCCTTCTCTGGAGTTTTAAAGGCAGGGTCTGGATGGTCACTTGTCAGAATTGCTTTGAAGGGCCGGGACTTTAGCACAGCTGGTAAATCACCAGCAATGATAAGATCTACCAACCAAAAGGTTGCAAGTTTGAAGCCCCTGGTTGGCGTGAGCACCTGACTATCAGCCCTGCTCACTGTTTACCTAAGCAGTTCGAAAACAGCTGACAGCTGTGATTAGAGAAATTAGGTACCTTTAATGAGGGGAAGGTATTTTACAACAACATAAAGAGAAAGATCAAAGAAGGCTGGTGACCAATAGGAAGGAGGAAATCCTGATGACTCTTCATCATAGAGGATGGAGTGACAGCGCCCCCCTGTGGCTGGCAACTTCCAAAAGGTGCCAACAAGCTGGATGTTCAACTAGATGTCAACACAACAAAATATACCTCCTGTCTGTTCTGTCTGTCTTTGTCCCATCCAAAGAATGCAATTGAATGTTTGGCATGTATGTGTACTGTGATCAGCCCTGAGTCCCCTTCGGAGTGAGAAGGGTGGAATATAAATAAATTGTTAGTGTTGTTGTTGTTGTTGTTGTTGTTGTTATTGATTGTGAGTTCCTACATGGCAGGGAGTTGGACTGGATGGCAGGGAGTTGGACTTGGAGTCTCTTCTACCTCTATGATTCCATGATTATCTGAAGTATAAGATATTGCCCCAACTGTACTGAGAGCCAACTACTTTGAACTTTAAAGATGATGACAAAGGGGGAGGAAAACAAAACTAGGACATTTTAAAAGGCAGTTGAAAAACTGGTGAACTGGGGATCTCCCTGCCAAATCACGACAGTGAGGTAAATAATGTGGCAGTGAAGCAATTCTGTCACCTTGCACCCCACATCGCCTGCACCACCCACTTGCCCATCACATGCCAGAATGCAAAGCTTTCCAGCATAATCCCACATTGTCCCCATGATTCCTAACCTGAACATCCTGTGTTCAGGTTTTCCCCTCTTACCACACTTCCTCAATGCAACCAGCATGGAGCCCCGTCAGAAGTAAATGTACATTCTAGGATGAGATCAGTCGGGCTTCGTGCTAGCTGCAATGATGATGTGTTGTAGGATGGTTAATTTAGGTAAAGTATTGTGGTCACTAATATATGCAGTGAAACATGAATAGTCAACATGCTTTGGTTGAGGGCAACAGAGTAATCCCCTTTCCTAAATCCACTAGGAGGGTCCCACCATTCCACCATCTCAAACCTAGTTCTATCATCCTCACTGCTGTCTCAAAAGTTATTCTTGGAAACAAGAAGGGCACAATTTGTCTACAAGCCACATGTTGTCCAGCCCTGCTATCAAGTCCTCAGTTAAATTAGAGCTCCTGCTTTAACACTTGAATAATCCCAGTTCCATTCCAGTTCATTTCCTGAAGTCCATTCCCCACTTATATGCGGAGAACACAGCCTCTCTGCAAGTAATGCAGCTCACTTATAAAGAATACTTTTTGTTGAATGTGCATGGAAAATGTCTGTCATAAAATGAACAAATTTCATACACAGTTATCAAGAATAACAGAGCTCTATCATCAGCTTGCATGTTTTTACTTTTAGGGGAGGACAAAATGTTGTTCCTGCTCAAATATAAACCAACAGGAACTGAAGGCTTTGCAGTATCCAGCTCCCTTATCAGAACCCTCCATGGACAAAACACCTGCTTGTTCTGGCACCGAAAGAAGGATATGTGAGCCAGAAGCTCAAGCATCTTGTTAGGCGGAGGATGAGGCACAATGCTGCAACACAAATTGGAAAGTTGGGATCAGCCATTTAAAAAATATATAGATGCATTATATGAAGAATCTGAACATTGATTGGTGGCCAATAATTATGTCAAATCAGGAACACAAAATGCTGACATCTGCATGTGACTGCTAAGCTGCTCAGATGTCTTACACAAATGTCAGAAAAGATACTGATTCACACTGTGTGTGCCATGGATTCGGTAGCCAGTGTAGATTGGCCCTAGGATATGGAGCAATGGATTCAAACCACAGGAAAAGAGGTTCCATTAAGAAGAAATTCCTGATGGCAAGACCTGTTTTGGTAGGGTAAATACTATGGGTGTGCACCATTCTGTTTTTCAAAATGGGCTTTGGATGATTTGGCATTTTCAGGCACTGGGTTGCCCATAATGGCATGGGCGACACTGCCATATTTTTTTCGGCCTCAACACATGGCAGCCAAAAACAGC
This sequence comes from Anolis sagrei ordinatus, assembly GCF_025583915.1. Taxonomy (NCBI): domain Eukaryota; kingdom Metazoa; phylum Chordata; class Lepidosauria; order Squamata; family Anolidae; genus Anolis; species Anolis sagrei. The sequence continues at coordinate 16,143,599 of NW_026847549.1, forward strand.
TGATTTCTGTTTCTTTCAGCTACACGTGAAGAACAGAGAGGCAGCTCTGCATGCGAGGGTTTTGCTGTGAGCCCTGCTGCCTAAACCAATCGGAATAAGAAGGCCACTCACATGTTTTTTATCCATGCCAGTCTATAAATACCCGGGCGAGTGCCTCAATTTTTCTGTGGTGTCCCACCTGTTGAAAGAGAGAGATCATGTGCAAGCTAGCTCCATTCACCACATCTCTCAGTGCTGTCACTGATTTGGATTGCTTTTTGCCCCAGTTCTTTTCCTTCAGTAATTTAATTAAATTTTATAAGTTTATTATCTTTTTGTTCTTTGTTAAAACATTTCGCTAAGGAAGTGAGGGTCACAGCACCTTTGGGGACACTATGAAAGGGCATTTTGGTGTGCGTTTGTTTAAATATTGGAGTGTTTAGTGAAGGGAGGGGATAGCCTGATTCCCTTGAGTCCCCACAGCGTGAATTCAATTCCTCTCCAGCCCCATCTATCTTCTTGCTTCTGTGCTCTGTCCTGCACCTCCCTTCACTCTCCCCAAAATATTTAAAAATGGAAAAGCTTAGGAAGTTGGAACAGTAGTGTACTTGTTTTAATTAGTAAAAAAATGTTTTAAAAATTCCTAAAAATTGTGGGATGTGTGGATCTTTGACAGTTTGCAGGAATAGTGCACTACTGCTGATCTTATACTGTCGCTGTGGAGAAATTACCAGTGATGCCTTTTGGTTTTGTTTTTTAAAGGAGATTTAGTTTGTAGAAAGTTTAAGAATTTCCTAAAAATCAGTGGATGACCCAAGTGTTCTGGAACTTGGTGGGTTTGCAGTGGTAAATTTGTCCTTCAAACATGGCCATTTTCATCCCAATAGCCCTAAAAATAGCAAAAAGGGAAGCCTGGGAAATTCCCCCAATGGGCCAGATGGGCCCTCCTGAATTCATGCAGCTCTTGAAAAAATGGAATGGTGGCACCTGGAAACTAGATACCAGAAATGGAATAGGGTAAACCCAAAATGCACACCCCTAGTAATTACTGATGGTAAGAACTGCTTGGAGTGTGGTGGACTCACCATTTATAGATTTATTTTTTTTTTTTAAAGAGAGGCTGAATGGCCTCTTTTTAGAAGTGCTTTGATTGTGTATTCCTGCATGGAGTTGAACTCAAGTCTATGGTTCTTAAACAAGCAATATTCAGAGACAATTTTGCCAGTTTCTTCATCTGAAATATCACCTACAGCACCTAGTATTCATTGGCAGTCTTGCATCCAAGTACTGACCAGGGTTGACCTTGCTTAGCTTCCAAGATCAGGCAGGATCTCATGCCTTTCGGGTAAAATACTTTACAAGAATTCATATTAATTGACCTGAGATATTATTACAATCATTCTTTATGAACTGACACAAACACACAATTTGGGAAAAGAAACTTTGATACAAATTAGTTTGGATCTCATTTAGCATTTGAAACAAATTCCATTTTATTTTGTGTGACTGCTTGGCTGGACGTATTGCAGAAGACACATTACTAGTGAGACAGAGAACAAGGAAGACAGCACAATGCCCCTTTCACAAACCAATTAGGATCCCCCAGTGGGCAGCTCACAGCAAGTTCCAACATCATCATTCAAACACCTGTTTGTGCTGGCTTGGGCTGGGCATTGGGGACGTGACTGGGAAAAGGCTCTGATCTACTGGATTTCTCTCTTGGTTAGTCAATACCACTAACTGCTGTGAGGAAGTAAGAGGGTCAGAAGCAATTAAAAAGCATCATAAATAAATACATAAATCCTTGTGAACCCATCTAGGGAAACCAAACAAGGGTGACTAGGATTTACAATTTTAAAATTTGCATCTATTCTTTAAGTTTTGCCAGACTTGATATCTCCACGGAAAGCAGACTTTCCAGTGTAACTACTCTACTGTAGACAGTGCATTCGGGGTAAACCTTGTCCCATTTTGTGCCCTGGCTTTCGTTGGGAGCCCCAATCTAATTTTTGTAACCCTCCCGAAATTGGGAGGATTATTTTCCCCTTCTTTTGTTTCAGGGCCTGAAAATTGGACCATTGTGGAGGGGCTTCCCACCCACAGGCTCCCCTTCCTGATGCGTGTTCTTACCTGGCACCTGCTACTTCTACTCCAGAATAAAAGGAACTCAGCTGTAGGCAGTGGCAGGCGCATGTGTTTTCCGGGCTTGCATGCACACCCTGCCACACACTCACTCTCCTTGGAAAGAGAGTACGTGTGTGGTGGGGTGTACAGGCAGGCCCAAAAAGCATGCACGCCTGCCAGTATGTGCAGCCAAGCAACTCTTACTCTAGAGCAAGAGGCACTCAACTGAAGACGTGCTCTGTGCCTGCCTACACACCCTGCCACACACACACTCTTTCCAAGGCAAGGAGGCAAATTCAGATGCACACGAAAGCAGGCTTTCATGTCAAATGTGGGAAGGAGGCTTCCTGTTTTGTGCTTCCAAAGAATCGGAAGACATAAAAGGAACAGTAAAAATGGTAGGAACGAATTTCACACACATGTCTACTATACTGTTAGCATAGATATGAACTAAGATAATTGCTTCATGACATACTATGTGTACTAATATGAGTCCCCACAACTATACATCTAATACAAGTAAACTCTGATTTCATTAAATGTACTCAGAAAATATTTTGATCCCAAGGGAAGTGACTAGCGTAAGCAAGTTTATTCCTTTGACATGTCAGTGCTAAGAGGCCACTTTAAAAGATGACTAACGAGGCTTGGAAAACCTATATCAACTCATCCATCCCTATATTTGACCAGGATCCCAATTTGAATCTGTCTGTTACATTTTGTCCCATTCCCAGCACTGCATGAATGGCCTTAAAATCTATAGCTTTAATACCATTCTATCAATGCATCTGACAAAGTGGATTGATACCGATGAAATCTCATGCTAAAATATAAAGCAGTTAGTCTGGAAGGTGATTCAATATTTCCTTTTCTCCACTTGTTTTTCCTTTTAATCACACCTGTATTATGCTCTCTTTCTTTTCATCTTATGCTCAGTGTATACAATCGCTTACCAGAATGGCATGAAACCAAATTCCAGGAATGAAAACCATGCAACCTGCACAATATACGCTCAAATATGTTAACAAAGCAGATGTAACGAGCTATAACTTCTTTAACAGAAACTTTGGTACCAGAGACGGAAAGATAGGTATGACACAGGTTCCTGGACCACAAAATAGAAGAGTAGCACAACTTTTCCTTCAAAATTAAAAAAAATGCCAATTTGAAATGAAGCAACCAAGTCAGGTAAGCCTTGTAGAAGCAGAAAAAGATGTTAGGAACCTATTAAGGAGCACTTGAAAGCTTCTTTGAAAAGACAATCTGAGATACATATGTTTTTCACGCCACTTTTGTAAGAATTTCCAACACATATCTAGGCTTTTCTTTTTTGAACATGTTGGGGATAGTTGGGGAAGATGGTCTCCACTGTTGTTGTTTGTGTACATTCAGGAAGGGATTCTGGAGATGGCTGTTGATCTTGACATTTGTAAGCATGCTCACATGACCATGGAAGGACTGGTTAGAGGAGAATTGTGCTCTTTTCCAGCTCAAACTTTACTGCATTGTTTACATACCTCACAATCCTCTCAACACTTATGCTGCTAAAAAAAATCGTGCAACTGGACAGAAAGCAAGGATGGAAAAGTGGGGGCTGGCTGGGCATCCAAAGACTTTGTAGCTAATTGGAATTTCTTTGTAAGAAGTTTTGTTAACTGAGTTAAACCTGTATTGTAGAACTGTAAATCCCAGCAGTCCTATCAATTCTGACCAATGCTGAAGTGTGCTGGGAGATTCAATCCAAAAATATCTGAAGAAAAGCAGGATTCCCAGCCCTGTTATAGTCCATTTCAATGCCACGTTAGTTTAGATTCAGAGAGATCAGATAAATAATGCAGCTCCTTTTCAGGATTAGAATTACCGGGACAGAAAAGAGACTATGACAGCAGGTAACAGGAAACAATGGAGGGCAGCATCTGGCACATTTCTCTAGCCATTTTGTATAGCCGTAAAATGGTATGTGTGTCTACTCCTTTAGAAGCATGCAGCTTCTGTCTGTCTGTGTCTGTCTTCCAAGGGCAAACTCTGAAACGTAGTGACTGGAAACCTTTCTTGGACCCAAAGGGGACCCTCTGAGTGTGCATCCTATGTGTGCCTTGTTTTGAAAAAGGATTAAAGAACTGCCACTGATCAAAACACGTGAACCACTAGATATCCCCAATGTACCTCAGAAAAAAGGCTGGAGGCAGGCCTGGGAGATATATTTCTTCACAGGGCCTCTAGACAAATCCTTATTCTCTTCTCCCCTTTGGTGTTCATAACTCTTGAACTAGTTCAAAGAGATTGAGAAGTGCTACACTGACTATTTCATAGTGAGATAAGAGCCATAGGAAAAGTTGAATGAACACCAGGCACAACAGGTACAGTCAGGTCTCTGCAACCATGAATTCTGTATCCATAGAGTCCTACGCTGATGTGTAAGAATACTCTTGTAGCCTCATGCTACTTCAGAGATCCCCAGGCTCTCTTCAGAGCTTGTTTGAGCTGTTTGTCACTTTACATAAGGGGTACCATTTTACTATACCATTGTATGTAATGGGCACACCATGGATTTTGGCATCCTGGAACCAAACTCCAGCAGATACTGAGGATCCATTTTAACTTTTAAAACACACACAGTGGGATGTGTTGTGTAAACTAATTTGACCTTAGAAGTGTGCACCTGGATTATTTGGTTCGTAAAACACTTCTTAACATTTTAATTAATTTAAATATGCCCAGGTGTTTGAAACCTGAAGAACAATCTTCAATCACTAGGTGGCAGACATTCCTAATCAATATGCACATTTGCAGTTAACATAATGTAAAACCAGGGTAAAGCCATAGAGATGGCAGTATAACACCACCCTTAGGTAACACTAGTTGCATAATAAGCAACAAATGATGAAACCACCCTTTCTACACAATCATTTAATAAACAAGGGGTTTTCTGCAGTTTCCCCTCTGGCAATCCTATCACAAATTAGGAGAGAGATGCTCTCTTTCAAATGTCTGGGGGCAGTTCCAGACAGCACCAAATCGCAGGTTTCAGTCAGTGGAGAAAAATATCCCAGGACCTGAGAAGAGGTCCACATACAGACCTATTGGTCCTGGGAATTCTGCCTCCATCATCCACACTTGCTGCTTTGTCCTGGGATTTTGCAGCCCCCAAGATGGCTGCCGTGGGATGTCTGTCAGAAATTTCAGCACTTTTTGAAAGAAACTTAAGATGTGAATATGCAAGTATGCATATCGTTGTACAAGTTCCATTCCTGGGTTATAGAGGCTGCGTGGTCATCTGTGCAGACAAATTTGAACGGGGTGATGTTCCTGGGTTATACATGTCTGTTCCTCATTGCAACAGAACCTCTAAGGATGCCTGCCACAGATACAGGTGAAACGTCAGGAGAGAATGCTTCTGGAGCATGGCCATACAGCCTAAAAAACTGACATCAACCCAGTGATTCCGGCCATGAAAGCCTTCGATATAACATGCGAAAAGCTGATTACATAGGAAAACCTTTGTTTGTGTGTCAGAAACTTCATTAAACTTGTAAAGAACAATGTTTCTCTTGCCAAGATAAAGTTTTCACCCTCTAGTCTACTGTTGCCATGTTTTAGGATGCACCCAATCAGGAACCGACATGTATAATCTGGGAACATAAAAAATCCTTTATTTTCTGAGTGTAGGGACATACAGAGATTCAAATATACACATTTTCCAGCGAGCCAGAATTGGGATACTCCCCCACTGAAAATCTCATGTTTTTAGCTCTTTGTAGCGATTCTTCCCATGTTTTCAGGTGATGACACTTGGCCACCCTCCATTTTGAAACAGGAGCTCCTTGGATACTGTCTAGATGGGCCCTACATCTATAACATGAGGATGTAAAAGATTTAGTGCTAAATCCAAGTTCTTCATGAACATCCACTCCTCTGCATCTATGGCAAGCATCCTCACTACCTCTGAGGATGCTTGCCATAGATGCAGGCGAAACATCAGGAGAAAATGCCTCTATAAGGCCATATAGCCCGGTAAAACCTACAACAACCCAGTGCTTCCAGACATGAAAGCCTTCAACAATACATTGAACATCCACTCCCATGCAAACACATTCCTCAGTTACTTACAGGATATAATATATATCTCACCCACCTCTCCTTTTTGGCTCAAGGTGGGGCACAAAGTAGTGAAATACATGTATAAAATTACATATTAAAACATAGTTAAAATGCAGCCATAAAAGCATATATTAAAACATACACATATTAAAATACCTGAGACAAAAGTTAAAATGCAATAAACATAGAATGAAATTTACAAGTCCTAGTAAAAACTGACAGGCACTGGGCAAACACTTTGGAATTCATGTTATCTCACAGTGAGGAGAAACATATGGAAATTGTTCATCCTTCTATATAAAGATGAAATAGTAAAGAGTGACACCTTTCCTGCCTTCCTTGATGGTTGCTGCACTCACATCCACCCCCCACCCCCCACCCAGCCCCTTATTTTGCCACATATTTCTCCAATAGAATTTCAGCCCAGGTCCCAAGAACTGTGTAACCTCGTTGGAAGTTTGCCTTTTCAAAAACCCAAGGATATTTCAACCCATTCAAGGTGCAAACCGGAGACAAACCCAGCTAATAGTCTGTCATCCCAGTCAAAGTACATACCAGAGACAATCCCAGTCAGCTGCCTTTACATTGTCACTGTTTTTCTTCATTTCACTTTCCCCTCTGTCCTCAGCTAACTATGGTTGCTGTAAACTGAACTCAGAGTGCAAAAGTACCATAGGTTACACTCAATTCACTTAGTAAGTCAGGGAGAAAGAAGACAAGTGGGTAGAATCTTGTTCTACCCAGCAGACTCAAGCAAAAGCAAACTGCTGCAGCCTCTCCTAACTTGTGTATTCTTCATTATTGATACATTTTCCCATCTTGACTACATGCTGATGCTGCTCAGCTATACGTCTCAGCTTTATCTGGTAAAATATGGAGCCCCCGGTGGTGCAGTGGGTTAAACCCCTGTGCCGGCAGGACTGAAGACCGACAGGTCGCAGGTT
>NW_026847549.1:16778127-16827707 GCF_025583915.1 Anolis sagrei ordinatus
GACAAAGTTGAAGTACTTTGGCCACATCATGAGGAGACAGCAAAGCCTAGAGAAGACAATAATGCTGGGGAAAGTGGAAGGCAAAAGGAAGAGGGGCCGACCAAGGGCAAGATGGATGGATGGCATCCTTGAAGTGACTGGACTGACCTTGAAGGAGCTGGGGGTGGTGACGGCCGACAGGGAGCTCTGGCGTGGCCTGGTCCATGAGGTCACGAAGAGTCGGAGACGACTGAACGAATGACAACAACAACTCTTTCCCAAGATTGAGGAGCTCCTTTTATTTATATTTATTTATTTACAGTATTTATATTCTGCAGGGGACTCAGGGTGGATTACAATGCACATATACATGGCAAACATTCAATGCCATAGACACAACATATATAGACAAACACAGAGGCAATTTTAACATTCCAGCTTCATGAGGGTATGCTTGAATTCCAGCCACCGGGGGAGCTGTTGCTTCATGTCCGCACTTGTGACACAGAGTCCTTGATGGAGTATTTCCTCATTCTTTCACCCACTGCTAGAGATTTGTATAGATTAGGCCCCTGCCCCCCACCATAAGCGGTACCTAAGTTTCCTATTTGACAGATGCAACTGTCTTTCAAGCTGCAAAGGTCGACAGCAAGCTAGACAAATGGCCATAAGCTTACTCTGACCTGGTCTGGTTTCAAACTCATGACCTTTTGGTCAGTGGTGATTTAATGCAGCTGACTCCTAGCCAGTAGGCCTGTCCGGTTTCGTTCGTTAATTCGTTAATTCGTTATTAATTCGTTATTTTAGGCATTTTTGAAGCGATATCAAAACACATTTCCAAACCCGGAAGGGTTTTAAAATATCGAACCAGCAACCCCCATAGATTTAACGAGCTTCCGCTCGTTTCGTTAATGGGGTGGAGGCTGCTGGAGTGCTGGTGCCTGGGAGCCAATCCGGCGCTCCCAAGCAGTGCACCGTGGGTCCGTGGCTGTTTGTTTTTGATTGGCCGGCGAGCCCTTTCAAAGCGGCTCCGCGCGGCCGTAGCTCATTGCTGCAGAGGGCGAGGGAGTTTGCATTGGTTTGGCTTGGCTAATGGCTAACAACTGGATTGGATTCATTCCTTGCTGCTGTGAGTGCTGCTTGCTTCATTTGCTGTCTCCCGCCTGTGTTTGGTCCACATTTGGGCCATTTTTTGGTTAATTTTCCATTTAAAAATATTTTTAATATTATTTTAATATTATTTTTAATTATTTTAATATTATTTTAATATTATAAATACAAAAAATATTCTAAAAAAGAAAAGACTCTTCTGTTGGTGTGTGCTCTCATTTGCTGTCTCGTGGCTGTGTTTGGTCCACATTTGGGCCAGTTTTTGGTTAATTTTCCATTTTAAAATATTTTTTAATATTATTTTAATATTATTTTTTAATATTATTTTAATATTATTCTTAAAAAATATTCTAAAAAAGAAAAGGCTCTTCTGTTGGTGTGTGCTCTCATTTGCTGTCTCCTGCCTGTGTTTGGTCCACATTTGGGCCATTTTTTGGTTAATTTTCCATTTTAAAATATTTTTTAATATTATTTTAATATTATTCTTAAAAAATACAAAAAATATTCTAAAAATTCGTTAATATTTACAAAATTTCGTAAATACCAAAACTTTTTTTTGGAAAGTTTTGTAATTATTTTAAATATCGAAACAAAAAAACCCCCAATTACAAATCGATTTTAGAAACAAATTTTTTCTTGATCAAACAGGCCTACTAGTGGACCTGGTCTACTTATGCCTACTTCTGCTTATTCACAAATGTTTCTGATCATTTGCAGTGGTTCCTTGGAACACCTAACTTTGGCTCAGCTAACTCATTCTATACCATTGTGAGATATTCAGAGGTACAATATATGAAGTGTGCAAATGGCATGCACCAAGTCAGGGCAAAAGATATTAACTAATAGCATTGATAGAAATATTTTTTCCCTTCCATTCTTATACTAGAATGTGGGATCATCTACTGAAGGTGAATGGTGCTGGACTGAGGACACATTAATCTACTTCTTGAAGGAGGTCATATAGCTCTTCCATAGTAGTGCAAAGAAACAAGAGCTCTCTCAATGGAACTTAACAGAGATTATTGTCTGGTTAATGTCAGTGGGAGTGATGAATTCACTCCAAGCTTTGCCCTGAACATTAAAGGTGCTGAACTTCCTTTGAGTAGATTCACCATTAAAATGGATTCACCATGCAACTGAAATGAAAACGACTACTATCTAAATTAGTTATTCTGTTATTCCAATTCTTCCAGATATTTTCTTATTGTTTGTTTAATGGGCTCTGCACATTCTCTTTCAGATATTTCTGGTGGCCTTAGCATTTGCCTATCTAACCAAAACCATGTCTGGAGCTTATGTGAACAGCATGCTCACACAGATTGAACGGCGGTTCAATATCCCTGCCTCATTGGTTGGAGTTATCAATGGAAGCTTTGAAATCGGTATGCATCTGGATAAGGATGGCTACTGGTTTAAGATGGAAAACCCACAATATCATCTTAGGCTAACAGCTGAATACAAGTTATTAGAAAGAAATACCAGTATATAGCAAATAAAAAAGCAGATAGTACTGGTAACGTAAAGCTGAACCAGATCATGTATCTGTATTTCTGTGTTCAGAGTTATAGTGGTCATATTCATGCCCTATCTTCACAAAACTGATAGTGGCTATTGTGTTTTCTACACATTAGAATTTTAAAAAACTCAGATTATATTCTTACTATGAGAAAATGGCGGGATGTAGAGAAGGGCCTCATTCTTACAGTTGAAAGGGCAGCCATTGCAGCTATTGATTTTTTTTTACCTTTAGCCAATCAGGGAATTCAAGATGAATCTAGTATGGGTTGGTCTTGATGTCCTTGGAAATGTGTCCAGCTCTATGCTTCTCTAATTAATATCCTTCCAAAATTGCTTAACTTTGGCTGGATCACACATGATGCCTATCATTCTACAGGTGACCTGCTGGTGATGGCCTTTGTGAGTTATTTGGGATCCAAAGTTAACCGACCACGTGTGATTGCTCTTGGCTGTATGCTTATGGGTTTAGGATGCTTTCTGATAGGTCTGCCTCATTTTTTGATGGGAAGGTAAGTCACTCTACTCATATGCCCTTCTATTGGAACACTGAAATCTTCTCATCCTAGTTACATAACACTTCCTTCCATTTACATATTATCTTGTTTCCATAGGTATGAATATGAAAACACTCTTTCTATGTCTGAAAATTCTTCAACCATGGCTGTTTGCCTTACAAATCAAAGCCAGTTTTCTCTTCCTACTGAGGAACACATAGAAGGTGAGCTTTCCCCATTGGATTCAGATTTTTTCTATTGGATTACATCCTGTTTTGGATTATTGTTCTACACTCTGTTTGAGGCAGCCTTTGGAAACTGGTCAAAAATGCTATAACCACCTGGTAATCAGGGGTGGTTACAGGAATAACAGAACTCCATCATACCTTTGTTCATCCTCTTATTTTAATGTTACTCAACTAAACAGTGATCCCTACATCTAGTGATAGTGAATTCTATCCTTTAACTAAGTGGATATGAATAAATACTTTTGATCTGTCCAATAACTTGCACCATCCACCAACCATAGTTTACCTGCACTGTTAAACACATTGCCACAAGATGTCTGGCAACTTGAATGGTATCCCATTTCCAGTGCATATACAGAAAACTTCCCTCCAGTGAGCACTAGAGGGAAGGATATTAGAGGCAAAGATGAAGTACTTTGGCCACATAATGAGAAGACAGGAAAGCTTGGAGAAAATGATGCTGGGGAGGAGGGAAGGAAAAAGTAAGAAGGGCCAACCAAGGACAAGGTGGATGGATGTTGTCTTTGAAGTGACTGGATTGACTTTGAAGGAGCCAGATTGGTGACGTCTGGCAGGGAGCTCTGGCATGGGCATGGCTCTGGCATGAGGTCACAAAGAGTTGGAAGTGACTGGACAAATAAACAACAACATACAGAAAACCAAATTGACTGGGAGTTCACCTTTGCTTTAGCAGTTATGATAGTCATTCTTCACTATGTTTCTTCTTCAATGAAGAAAAGAGTAATTTTATAGTCTTTTTTATTGTGAGAAAGTTTTTGAAAACTTTGAAAACAGTTTTTGCAGCCTATTTGCAATTTGCGCAAAATTCACATGTGGTTGTATTGTGCAGAAAGACATTACTTGTCCAGGAAATATTGTTTTCTGCACAAAAAAACACCTAAATGCACATTTTGCTGAGGATGGGCCCTGAATTGCAAGACTTCTTGGAATTTTCTCATCAGGGCTTTCCAGCACACATACACCACTCTCCAGTTACTGATTTGACAGAAGTATAGTAGTATTTCCTTACTTGCAAAAGCCTCTATATGTTTATATTTGTCTTTCTACTTGTTTCTTTCCTTCCCAGAATGTGAGAAGCAGACTAGATCTTCAATGTGGGTGTTTGTCTTGGTGGGAAATATTATCCGAGGAATCGGTGAAACTCCCATTGCTCCTTTAGGCATTTCGTATGTGGAAGATTTTGCAAAACCAGAAAATTCACCTTTCTACATTGGTAATACTTGGAAATAATAGCCATTCTTCAACTGTCAAATATTTTAAAGTACTAGATAGATAAATATTTGCAGTGCAATCTCATACATACTTTTCATTGCTTTGTGGCTGTGCCTTTAAGTTGTTTCAGACAACTTATGACACTCAAGACAATCTTATTCTTCCCACCCTACGTACTAGTGAACATTCCCTATATAATCCTCACTGGGCTATTTTGGCTCCATTTCCCTCAATGTTTCTCCTGAAACTTTTTTTATATACTTATTTATTTTGGTCTTCACTCACAATTAGGAGCTTGGATTGAATTATAATAAAATAGTGAAAACATGGATGTTTTCATATCTAATGCATCTTCATTTTCTCCTTTTCTAGTCACTCCAGTCTCTCAGTTCTGTTAAGACTATTGTAAATTGTTGCCACCTTAAAAAAATATATTTCTGTGACCTGAATCCTCTCATATCCCTTTCTTGTATGAGCTAGTGTGCTTCATATAATCTGAAAAGCAACATGGATAGCAAGGATTATTCTGCACAAAGTCAACCACAATATATCAGTGCCAACACAGGCCTTTATAAGGGAGCTCCCTGGTTGACTGAAGACAGCAATCAAAACAAATATTGGAAAAAAGCAAAATATGAATTTTCACTTGTTTTATTAAAAAAGCTTTTCCTTCTGTTTTCAGGCTGCCTACAAATATCAACAGTATTGGGCCCATTGTTGGGCTTACTGGTTGGTTCCTATTGTGCCCAGTTGTATGTGGATGTTGGATTCATAAATCCAGGTAATGCAATTAAACAAGTCAAAATAGGGCAATCAAAAAGAATGTCTTTCATGTCATTCAGTATTCTCCTGGTATCAGGCTATAACAGTCACAATTTTCCATATGCGTAGAGTAGTGAATCTGCTCAAGCTTTAGTTTGAACATAAATGGAAAGTTTGTGGACATGGCCTTGAGTTCCACATGAATTAAAGGTGGGGTACAAATGAACTGGATCAGATAACAAGCATTAACGAAGTTTGCCAAGTTTCAGAAGGCTATTGAAAACAAGACAGGTGTATCAGAGCTCAAAGAATTTCTCTTTTTGATCTACAACCTCCAGAATCACTCAACCAGTAAGGACAATGGCTACAATACACAAAGTTAAACTTTTCAAAGTGTATCCACATACTTAGAGCAGATATATCTTACTCTTCAGACAAAAAGGCTTTCGGGACAACTTACAAATCATTGATTGCATAGCACCATGCCTTCAGGCTTATAATCTAAATAAGATATGGCATATAAGGAAAAAAAGGTTGGTGGTGGAGGAAGAAATTAATTCCAGCAGATGCTGGCTGCTCTTCTCCCCCTCAAACACCTGAACAATGACATTTGGAACTGCTGGACAAACATACAATAGAGCTATGCTTGGCTGCTCCTCTCTTCTGAGACCAGAAGAATGGTAGTTAGAATATGGAAGGAGGGATTATCACCAGCTGTTTAGACAAGGGATGATGAAGCTGTGCTTGGCACTCTTTTCTCCCCGCTCCCACCAATGAAGCCACAGCAATAGGACTTGGAATATGGAAGGAGGGGCTCTCACCAACCACTGGGTCAAGACATTGTGCTTTTCAACCCATCACACTGCGTTTTGTGCTTTTGAGCTCAGTGTTTTGGGATGGTGTCCAATTCCACTCCCCTGAAAGCACTGGACAGCATTCCAGTTTGCTTCCAATTGTCAGATATCCAGTCTGACAGACAGCAGGTGCTTCTAAACAAAGCTGTTTTTGTGAAGGAAATAACCCTGTCTCACTGGAATTTTAGGAGCCCAGGCAACAATGAATTCCATTTGTAATTCTCTCATGTTTTACTACCCCTTCTTTCACATTTTTAACTATTGGAAAACCTATTCAGGATGAAAAGGTGGAATAGATGCCACATGGACATAGCCAGATGTATAGGGATTGCACTGTAGGCATTTCTGTTCCAGAATGCAAAATTCTTTTTTAATACAATATCTTTTCAATGCGACATTTTCCCATAATTAACAATCAAAGAGAATAGTATAGTCAGAAGTCTAAATCCAGTTGCCACTCCCAGAAGTATATAACTACTGATTTATCAAGTTTCCATAAATGGGCCTAATTGAATTGGGAATAACACCAAAATTTGTCTTCTTTTCAAAACCTTCTTCCCTCTTTTCTTAAATGCCATTTGCTGTTGTTTTCCCACTGTGACCAACATTGACTTCGATTTTGGATGACTCATGGCTGGCAAACTTATATTTTTAGCACGGAGACACAGTTTTAAAACTCTCCCCTATAACTTTCTTTAAAATTGTTTTATTTTAATGCTTAGACTCACCTTCTTGCAGTGGTTGTCATCCCTTTCCATTAGGAGCCACCTGAGAAAAGATGCTACATGGAGTGTACCTCCTCTAGCATTGCGGGTTAGATGATAGAACCTCTCTGAGTCGCTTCTGGGCTGAGAGGTGCGGTATATAAATATAGTAAATAAATAAATGAATAATAGAAAAATACCCCAAAACTACTGAAGAAAAGAAAAAGAAGAAAGAGGGTTTTGACTGCCTCAAAATAAATATACCGTTTGAGTCTCCCTTATTCTAGATCAGTGGTTCTTAACCTGTGGGTCCCCAGATGTTTTGGCCTTCAACTCTCAGAAATCCTCGCAGCTGGTAAGTTGTAGGCCAAAACACCTGGGGACCCACAGGTTGAGAACCACTGTTCTAGATGCTTGGGACCAGAGATTTTTCAGATTTTTTGGGGAGTGGTGGAATGTTTGTATTTGCATGTACATAGTGAATGAGGGATAGGTGGGAATGGGTACTCGTTATCCAGCACCCAGTAAATTTTTTCTCAGGAAGCTTTTACTCCACCACTGGTAGGGGAAGAAAAATCCAAATTTCTGGGATGGGACTTGGGGGCACTGCATTGCAGTGACTCTGCACATTCCTGGAGGACCAGACCCAGATGGTGGTGCTGGGGGACACCTGCTCGGACCCCTGGCCATTGGCTTGTGGAGTCCCGCAATGTACTATTCTTTCTCCTGTGCTTTTTAACATCTACATGAAACCGTTGGGCGAGGTAATCCAGAGTTCACAGAATACACACAACTCTATTATTCATTTCCACCTAAATCCAGTGAAGCTCCCCGGGTCCTGGTCCAGTGCTTGGCAGCTGTGATGGACTGGATGAGGGCTAACAAGCTGAAGCTTAATCCAGACAAGACAGAAGTCCACCTGGTCAGTCATGAGGCCGATCGGGGTATACGGTGGCAACCCATGCTCTACAGGGTTATACTCCCCCTGAGGACACAGGTCCAAAGTTTGGGTCCTCCTGAACTTTGACCCTGGAGCCCAAGGTGTTGGCAGTGGCTGGGGTGTGTGTGTGTGCTTTGCACAATTAAAACTTGTGCGCCAACTATACCCATACCTCAAAAAGTCACATCTGGTCATGGTGGTCCATGCCTTACAAATAAAGCATCTCGGATGGACTACTGCAATGCATTCTACATGGGGCTGCCTTTGAAGATAGCTCGGAAACTGCAACAAGTGCAAAGAGCTGCAGCCAGGCTGTTTATGGGAGCCAGTCATAGGGAACACACTACCCCCTTACTGAAACAGCTCCACTGGCTGCTTATACATTTCCGAACCCAATTTAAAGTTCAGGTTATTACCTATAAAGCCCTAAATGATTTAGGTTCAGTCTAATTATGCAACTGCATCTCTTCCTATATACCTGTTTGTGCATGGAATCTTCCAAGGAGGCCCTCCTCACAATCCCACCTCTGTCACAGGTGAGATTGGTTGGGATGAGAGAGGGGGCCTTCTCAATTACAACCCCCCAGCTCTCGAACACCCTCCCCAGGGAGATCAGGCAAGCTTACACACTGTTAAACTTTTGTAAGGAATTGAAAACCTGGCTGTTCCAACAGGCTTTTGACAACGGTTAATGCAATACCTAACAGTGGGAAGACTTATATGGGACTAAGTTTTAACTGGATTTTTGCCTTTAACCAGACTAGTGGCTAGGATGTTTTAATTGGTTTACATAACACAATCACTGTTCATTGGCACTTTATGAAGGATGGTTTCTGTTAATTTGATATGTTGCATATATTGATTACTTGTTTTGATTATTTGTTGTTTGTTGATTTAATTTTGTTTATGTTGTTACATAACAATTTTTTATTGTCTGCACTGTTAATGTGTGTAAGTCCCTTGGGGATATGGTGGTGGGACACAAATAAAGTATTAATATTATTAGAATTGGAATTGGAATTAGAATCATCTGCATAGAAGTGACACCTCACTCCAAAACTCTGGATGATCTAACCCAATGGCATCATATAGATGTTAAAGAGCATGAGGGATAGAACAGACCCCTGAAGAACCCCACAGGACAAAGGCCAGGGATTTGAACAGGAGTCTCCCAGTATCTTCTGGGACTGGACCTCCAGCAAAGACCGGAGCCACTGTAAAACAGTGCCCCCTAGTCCCATCCCTGTGAGCTGGTTCAGAAGGATACAATGATTGATGGTATCCAAATCCACTGAGATGTTCTAGAGAACCAACAGGAACACACTCCTCCTGTAGAGGTCTCTGTGGAGATCATCCACCAAGGCAATCAAAGCCATTTCAATTCCATGGCCAGGTCTGAAGTCGGACTGGTAAGGATCAAAATAATTAATTTCTTCCAAGAATCTCTGGAGTTGTGAGGCCATCACATGCTCCAGAACCTAGCCCAGAAAAGGGAGATTTGACACTGGCCAGTAGTTGTTCAATTGAGAGGGATCCAGTGATGGTTTTTTAGTAATGACCTCACAACCCCTAAAACTAAGCACAAATGGAAAAGTCCACACCAAAGAGAGAACAAAACAAGGAAATTATTTTATTTATTTATTTATTTATTCATTTATTATTTGCATTATTTCTACCCCGCTCATATCAGCCCAGAGGTGACTCAGAGCGGTGTACACAATCAGCACAATTCGATGCCATAAAAATACATACATTGATAAGCAAAAGAACCATTATAGTGCAATTAGACATAAGACAGTACATAATAACAATATTAAAAGCTAAAAACTATATCCTATCATTCAAGTCCTTATTTGTTTCATCGTCTTGGGCTGTTCCTGGTTATTTTCCAATTCAAGTTTGTCTATTTATTCAGAGGTTCCAAATGCTTGCTCAAAGAGCCAAGTTTTTACTGGAATTTCACTTTCTCTTAAAAAGGCCTTTACCACCCCCTTGACCTACTCTGCCAGTTTCTCTCTGGCTCATTTGATTAGAGAGGATGGGCAAAGGTCCAGAGCACACGTGGTAGGTCTCACATCCCCAAAGATCATGTCCATGTCTTCCAGCTTAACAAACCAAAAGGAATCCATCAAAACTGCACAAGCAGGTCCCCGAGTCACATCAATGGAAACTGTATTCAAATTCATATCTAAATCGGAACATATCTGAGCTACTTTATCGGCAAAGTACTGAGCAAAAGCTTCACAGTGAGCTTCTGACTGGTCAGGGGTCCCATTAGAAGAACTAGGATTCAAAAGTCCTCTGACCACACAAAACAGCTCAGCTTGATAGTTCTCCACAGATGCAATGTTGGCAGCATTAAAAGATTTTTGCCACCTTAATTGCCACAGAGTAGGCTTTAGAGTAAGTCCTAACCTATGTTTGGTCGGTCAGATTCACTTAGAGTTGTCCGTCAGCAGTGCTGCAGTCACCTTCTCACCCACTTCATCACTGCTAGCTCCCTGGTGTACCAAGGAGGTGCTACGGCTCTGCATTGTGAGAGGAGATGTTCTGGAGTAATCATGTCAACTGTCCTGATCATTTCCCCATTCCAGAGATCAACCAGGGCTTTGACAGGATCACCTACTGAGGTGGCAGGAAACTCCCCAAGAGCCATCAGGAACCCATCTGGTTCCATAAGTCTCCTGGGTGGATGGTCTTAATAGGTCCTTCACCCCTGCAGATATTAGAAGTCATCTTAAGCCTAAACCTTACCAGGTAGTGGCTGCTCCATGACAATGGAACTATAGATAGTTTAATTGTCCTTATTCTCCTTTTCAAATCCTTTTGTGCCTGTGGATGTGCTGGGAAGAAAAAAAATCACTAGAAAATGTTGGATACAGTTCTATTTTGAAAAAAAAAAACCCCAGAGAACTTGTTTCTGCTAATCAAACCCTGTGTATTCATTTCCCTTCAGATGATGTAACATTAAGCCTCACAGATGCTCGTTGGGTCGGGGCCTGGTGGCTAGGAGTCCTGATCTGTGCTGCTGTGAACTTTCTTGTTGCTGTCCCCTTTTGGTTTATGTCCAAGAGTCTACCAAAGGAAGGAGAGGAAAACAGCATTGATATAGCAGGCAAGGGAAATAAGGCATTTCTACCTAAAGAAAATGAAGGCGAGGCCAAAATGACCTTACGTGAAATCTCTAAAGGTGAGTGAAACCATGAAATATTGGGAGGCACTTTTAAATGGTAATTGTTGCTCTTGGAGCAAACTCTTTTTGAGGAAGTGGTGGGGATGTATTTTCTTTGAGGCATTTAAGTGAGGCTTCATTGTTGCATGCTGAGGAGACTGTTGCTGCCCTGATCATGTTGTCAGACTAGGGCTGTATCTACACTAGTTCCAATGCTAGCTCCAAAACTGCCCTAATAAACCACGAGAGTGCTCCAAATCCATTCTGATGTTCAGATGGTCAGTCGATCAGTTGGCTGTTGGTACCTGTACTATATCCACTGGAAGCTGTGACTGCCAAAAGTAGCTCCCTGACAAAACTTTGCTGATGACTTCATTTCTCATAAGGTCACATGAAGCTGTCCAGCCATGTGATCACCAGCACTGATGCTAACAGCAAGGCTCTGCTGGAGAATATGTAGATACTAGTCATTGGATCACCCAGTCCAATCCAACTGTCTACATGTCAAAAATACCAGGCTCACAGAAAGCGCAGGAATAACTTGCAATTCTTTTTGTGGTGGATTAACAGCTGGAAGTAACACTTCTGCAGTTAAACCAGTCATATATTATGTGGATTGTTTGCACTGAATTCAAGGCAAATTCATTTTATTTGGCTCTTGTAGACATGGCTTAGGCTTTTGATCCTCCAAATAGATATTTTGGATTTGTCTACATGATGGCCAATGGTCATGCCAAAGGTGGGATTCCCTCCATTGCACAGATCCAGTCTGAATTATTTCTAAAAGTCTGAAAAATAGTAGAAGTTAATCATTCTGTTCTTTGGTTTCCAGATTTCATCCCTTACCTGAAAAGCCTCCTGAGCAACCGAGTTTACATGCTTTTTGTATGTGTTACTGTGATACAATTTAATGCCTGGATAGGGATGATCACCTTTATGCCAAAATATCTGGAGCAGCAGTATGGAATATCTGCCTCCGATGCCATTTTTTTAATAGGTAATGCATTTCTGAGTGTACTTGTTAGTGTAAACATGTAGTGATTATTTGTTGTTGTGTGCCTTCAAGTTGCTTCTGGCTTATAACAACCCTAAAGTGAACCTATCACAGAGTTTTCCTGATAAGATGTCTTTAGAAGGGGTTTGTCATTGCTTTCTTCTGAGTCTGAGAGAGTGTGACTTGCCCAGGGTTACCCAGTGAGTCTACAGGAGTGAGTGAGCATAAAAACCCTGGTTTCTCATAGTCCAGCACTCAAACTAGACAACATGCTTGCTGTGTTGATGATCACTGAACCTGGTCAAGGGCTTGCTAATGGTGAGAAAGTCAAGAGAAAAGAGTGAGCATGATTGGAAACTATATAGTTCTTCCTATAAGTTGGAATTGCTGCTCTCACATTTCTCACCATTGGCTATGTGTCCTTGGGCTGCTAGAGTTTGCATTTCAGCAGCATCTAGAAGACCACATGGAAACCTGTGTCTGCTGACATTGTGGACATTGTCCATGGCCCAAATGGACTATAGGATATCACTTATAAGACCACTACAAATTTTAAAATGATGGCTGTGCCTCAAGGTCTAAAATGTGGTTGCAAACAATGGCACAGGTTCAGTGGTACAATAAAGAGTACACAATTCGTATGGCAGTCTTAGTTAAACATATTCCAAATTTAAAACGCAGGCAGATTTGTTGATCCACATTATATGGATGTCCACAAACCAGTTCCAGAATTTTGCTTTAGCCAGGACTGGGTCAATTGTGAAATTAATTGCCCATTTGAGATCAAGCACTCCATAATCTTTTGCATTACAACATTACAACATTGCTCAAAACACTGTATCTTTCCTGGGAAAATCGTCCTCCCTACAGATACCAAGCAAATTGCAGATAACTTCACAGGCAAGAGATATCACCTCTGCTAATCAGAAAGTGCAATTGCTTTAACCCTAGAGTCCTTAACTCCACTATACCACTACATGTAGCTAATAGTGGACTCCAAATGCGTTCTGATCTCAACAAAGTGTGAAAATCTTTCTTACTGCAACTATGATCACATTTAAGTATAACATCTCATCAGACAGTTACATCAATAGCAGGGACATTCCATCAAGATGTAGAATACTGTCCTAAAATTGACATATTCTGTTCTCTCCTATGGGTTTTTGATGCCAGTGTAGGTAAAGGGCCTTTGCAAGCCACACCGCTGTTAAAAGTACTCTTCTTTTTGTTTTTTTCCCCTCTAGGTGTTTATAATTTGCCAATTATATGTGCAGGGTATTTTTTTGGAGGCCTAATGATGAAGAAATTCAAGATAAATACTTATAAAGCTGCACATATTGGTTTTTGGACATCATTGCTAGAGTATCTACTATACTTCATTACGTTTTTCTTGATCTGCAAAAATGCTTCGGTTGCTGGTTTAACAATCTCCTATGAAGGGTATGTGTCCATCTCACCCTTATTCCAGGGAGTCAGTTGATTACCTTTTCTGCATTCAGTTAACTTAATTCCTATTTGTGCATAGTTTACTGGGGGTTTCTTCAGAAAGGCCAGCCGAAACGTCCCACTTCACCTGGCTTCACCAAGAAAAGAGAAGGACAGTGGGACAAATCCCATGGGGAAAGCATTGCCCTCCTGGCAAGGCCCTGTCGTGGCTCCATTGGAGTCAGCACAACACAGGAAGCTTCCCATGTTCTGGGGGAAGCATTCAACAACATTTCTACCCCAGTTGTGGGTGGGTCCTCTATTGGAAGTCGCACAACATCATCTGATGTCCAACATGGGGTTCCATTCCCAAGACAGGGTTATTTATTTATTTGTCGTGTCAGGGCAACTAGTCAATTATATTACATTTCTAACAGAACAAAGCAACCAAACAGACAAAATACAGAAATTGTGAGTTTGGTAGTTGATTAAATGTCCTTTGACCAGTATCTGCCCACTTGGAGTGCTTCTGGTGTTGCTGCAAGAAGGTCCTCCATTGTGCATGTGGCAGGGCTCAGGTTGCATTGCAGCAGGTGGTCAGTAGTTTGCTCCTCTCCACACTCGCATGTTGTGGACTCCACTTTGTAGACCCATTTCTGAAGGTTGGCACTGCATCTCGTGCTGCCAGAGCACAGTCTGGTCAGAGCCTTCCAAGTTGCCCAGACCTCTGTGTGCCCAGGGGGGAGTCTCTCATTTGGTATCAGCCATTGGTTGAGGTTCTGGGTTTGAGCCTGCCACTTTTGGACTCTCGCTTGCTGGGGTGTTCCAGCGAGTGTCTCTGCAGATCTTAGAAAACTACTTCTAGATTTAAGTCATTGACATGCTGGCTGATACCCAAACAGGGGATGAGCTGGAGATGTCTCTATCTTGGTCCTTTCACTATTGGCTGCTACTTCCCGGCGGAAGTCAGGTGGTGCAATACCGGCTAAGCAGTGTAATTTCTCCAGTGGTGTAGGGTGCAGACACCCCATGTTAATGTGGCATGTCTCATTAAGAGCCACATCCACTGTTTTAGTGTGGTGAGATGTGTTCCACACTGGGCATGCATACTCAGCAGCAGAGTAGCACAAGACAGGGTGAAAGTGTCCTAGAATGCCAAATTCCCTTTGTCTGATGAGGGCATAGGTGTACATGTTGAAGAGCAATGAGTGCACTTGCACTCATACATAAATAATATAAAACAAGTGGAAAGATGGAAAAGAGCTTGTTTACACTGTAGGAAAAAAATCATACTGAAATGTGACCTTCTTGACTTTTGGCTTGGAATGTAGTTGTTTGGGCTTTAATCCAGTACAAAAATTGCCTTTTACCACACAGTTTTACAGAAAACTCAGGCCCTCCAGGTGGCATCACTTTGATGTAAAGTTGTGGAAAGGAATTAGTGGTGAGTGGCTTTAATTAGTGAGAGATGATCGTTCCTGCCAGGTAGTGATTCTTTCCTTGGTTGATTTTTTTTAAATGAAGGTGCATGTATGCAGATACTTATATTTCAGCACATCAGTATTAATGCACCCCCACTTAACAGGAAATACATATAATCCCTTGCATGATGGGGTGTGGGGGGAAGCAGACAGGACTCATCAGCCCTGGTGAACCATCACCTCACTTGGTCACCCAGAAGGATACAGAACACATAAGCTCCTGGCCATCATGGATGCTCCATTCTGATATCAGCAGAGATACTCATGTGACCAGTAAGAAGGTTAGGTCAGCTTTTCCCTCTTTCTTCCTAGTTGGAAAACAGGGCACCCACAATGGCCGGAAGCTCACATAGAGTTGTGTGGCTGTTTGATAGTGATGACAGCATTGACATGGACACAATCCATCCAACTCCAGAGCTTCCCCTGACTTTGCCCAAAGTGGGGGAAACCTGGCTTAATCCATGATATCCCACAATACTGACTAGAAATAGTAGAACATCAGGGTGAGTATAGGTTATCCTGTCCTCGTAGAATTGCTCTCTGACATTTCAATATCAGGCAAAGACCTTTCACCTACTATAGACTAACAGTAGTAACTAGACTCTCATTTTTGAACAAGGCACTTTGCTCTTTTTTCATGTTTATATTTTATTTTGTGGAATATCTTTCAGGATAGATCAACTCTCATATGGGGAAACAAATCTATATGCTGACTGTAACCGAGACTGTGGCTGTTCAACTAAGCAGTGGGATCCCGTTTGTGGAGAGAATGGAATAGCATATGTTTCAGCCTGTCTTGCTGGATGCAAAGTATCAAATGGAACTGGCAAATATGAGGTACGGCAAACTTTTTGGGCAGATTAAATTTATCTCACAGATGAAGAGTCTATATAATAATAATAATAATAATAATAATAATAATAATAATAATAATCTTTATTTATACCCCGCCACCATCTCCCCAAGGGGACTTGGAGCGGTTTACATGAGGACAAGCCCAGCAAAATCATACATCAGTATAAAAAGAATACAGCAATAAAATGTAAGAAAATAAAAATACAATACAAAAACCATTATAAATAACACATCAACAATATAAAATCACAATGTTTAAAACACAGAAATCAATCGCTGTGGGCAGGGCCAATGTAATAGATTGTTCATTTGTTCAGTCGTCTCCGACTCTTCGTGACCTCATGGACCAGCCCACGCCAGAGCTCCCTGTCGGTGTCACCACCCCCAGCTCCTTCAAGGTCAGTCCAGTCACTTCAAGGATGCCATCCATCCATCCATCTTGCCCTTGGTCGGCCCCTCTTCCTTTTGCCTTCCACTTTCCCCAGCATGATTGTCTTCTCTAGGCTTTCCTGTCTCCTCATGATGTGGCCAAAGTACTTCAACTTTGTCTCTAGTATCCTTCCTCCAGTGAGCAGCCGGGCTTTATTTCCTGGAGGATGGACTGGTTGGATCTTCTCGCAGTCCAAGGCATAATAGATTAAAAAACTAAAAAACAAGGATGAGACGGCAGCGTAATGTATCTGGACATGGGGTCCGGAGGGTAAAATAGGGTTTGATTGTGTTGTTGTTCATTCGTTCAGTCGTCTCCGACTCTTCGTGACCTCATGGACCAGCCCACGCCAGAGCTCCCTGTCGGCCGTTACCACCCCCAGCTCCTTCAAGGTCAGGCCAGTCACTTCAAGGATGCCATCCATCCATCTTGCCCTTGGTCGGCCCCTCTTCCTTTTGCCTTCCACTTTCCCCAGCATAATTGTCTTCTCTAGGCTTTCCTGTCTCCTCATGATGTGGCCAAAGTACTTCAACTTTGTCTCTAGTATCTTTCACTCCAATGAGCAGTCGGGCTTTATTTCCTGGAGGATGGACTGGTTGGATCTTCTCGCAGTCCAAGGCACTCTCAGAACTTTCCTCCAACCCACAGCTCAAAAGCATCGATCTTCCTTCGCTCAGCCTTCCCTAAGGTCCAGCTCTCACATCCGTAGGTGACTACAGGGAATACCATGGCTTTGACTAGGCGGATCTTTGTTGCCAGTCTGCTGTCTCTACTCTTCACTATTTTATCGAGACTGGACATTGCTCTCCTCCCAAGAAGTAAGCGTCTTCTGATTTCCTGGCTACAGTCTGCATCTGCAGTAATCTTTGCACCTAGAAATACAAAGTCTGTCACGGCCTCCACGGTTTCTACCCTCTATTTTCCAGTTGTCAATCATTCTTGTTGCCATAATCTTGGTTTTTTTGACGTTTAGCTGCAACCCGGCTTTTGCGCTTTGTAAAATAAAGTGCTTCCAAGGGCATTTGCAGGAATTGGTCAGGTCAAGGAAATATTGTTCATTCATTCGGTGAAGGCACACTGGAACAGCCAAGTTTTCAAGCTCTTCCTGAAGACTGTCAGGGTGGGGACTTGCCTAATATCTCTGGGGGGCGAGTTCCAGAGCCAAGGGGCCACCGCAGAGAAGGTCCTCTCCCTCGTCCCCACAAGTCACACGTGTGACGAGGGCAGGAGCAAGAGAAGGGCCTCTCCCTGGATTAATGATTGAATATGGCACACTTCAGCAGAGAATCCGGCAGTCATATGGATTCCCTTCAAAAGCTGAAAGGTGAATCCACTTTAGCTGGTCTGTGTAAATATGGCCAGAGTTTGAGGAATTCTGAGTTGTTGTGAGTGCATTCAAGGGGCAGGAGTTACCATTTCCTAAGCAATACTTTAACACGTTTTAAATATATAGAAATCTATGTATATTGATACATCCTTCAAAAATCTACTGAAACAGTCCTGCTTTCTGTTGGTGTCTTACACATGTTTACATTCTATTACATATTTTGGACCATTGTGCAATATATATACTCAGTAGCTTAAGCACATTTTCCCAAGTTTAGCCATTAGAGATGCAGATATGGATACACTCAAATTCTATTGTTAGCCCTGATCTAGCATAGAGTCATTGAATCAATCTGATATAGTTTCGTGTTGATGCAACATCAAGCAATTCATGCAATGGTTCCACTCTATCTGAGACAAGCTAAGAGGATTCCAGTCAGGCAGTTGTGCATTCTTCGAAATTAATTTAATTCAATTATTTATTTCATATGCCTTTTGTCTTTCTCTTGGAGTGGTACCATGATGTGTACTGAGGTGTAACTACCCATAGCTGCCTTCACTGTATCACTTCATTCAATGAAATTGCAGGAGCAACCACAGTGTTGTGGTTCAGCAGCAACAGCATGATGGGACTGAGAGTGCAGATGAGCATGATGGGAATGGGAATACAGATGCAGGTGTGGGATTCCAGTTTTCTCAGTTTTCTCAGTCACAGTCTGTAGCTAGAGAGAAACCACTTTTCTCACAGGAACGGAATGTGGCTGATAAGACAGCTGGTGAAGGTCAGGCTGTTCCGCAGGTGTTAAGAAGGAGTTTACGAATTGCGGCCAAGTCTTGAGCCCATCCGTTGGTGGGAAAACTGCTTGTTAGCTGTCTGTTTAATGTTCAATGTTTTGATGTTTTACCTATAAGTAAACTGCCTGGGAGCTGATTCGGCGTCAGTTCCAACGTTGCAAAAATGGCTCGCTTTGTCTCCGGCTCTGGGGCTTGGGCCTTGGGGAAAGCCTGCTTCATGTAACCTCATGCTATTTCCTGGATTTTGTTCTGCTTCCTTGCTTCAAGTTTCCTGCTTTGACTCAAAGGGCATTTATTGGACTTCTACCTTGTACTACTGAACTTTTTACTGCTTATACTCTGATTTGTTTGAAAAACCTCACAATAAACTTCTTTCTTCACAAGTTTGGCTGGTTTGTCAGAGAGAGCAAGGTGAATCTTAGCCTGAGATACAACACACAGTGCATTCCCTATGGCACAATGGGAGAGTGGGTAGGCAGACAATCAATTGCATAAAGTCAATATCTAGTCGAAGTTTGGTGTTGTGCAACTATGTAGGTGTGGACTTATGCCACACAAATATGATGTAGGATCTTGGGCATCATATTTTTCCCTTGTATCTTTTACTGTTTCCCAATGGACAGGTCCTTACAAACTGCTCCTGCATTTCAACCCCAGGATTTCAGTATGGAAGCGGCTCAGCAGTGCCAGGCCAATGTGACAGAGGGGAGAACTGCAGCACAATGCTGCTCTACTATTTAATTTTATCTTTGGTCTGCTGCTTGATTTATTCCTTTGGAGCTATGCCAGGCTACATGGTCTTATTAAGGTATTGCATCTTTCCAACTAATGTATATGATTGGAACGCAAAAGTACTTGAGATTTCGCACTTTCTGTGAATATTTCAGTGCAATTTTCAACTCCAAAAATTCACCGGAATCCTACTGTTAATCCCATCTAGAGTAAAACCATTAAACCAACTCTTGAATGGGGAAACTATTCAAGCATAGTAAGAATAATTTAAACTGACTGAAAGTGTACAAAAGACTCTGGTAAGTTAAAGTAACTATAATCATTCAAGACAATGTAAAGCCATGCCCATGCACAGATGTTGATGAAATCTCTTCCAGTTAAAGATAATGGAACATAATTGAGCATGAGAATAAATTGTCCTAATTGGAGAGACTTTGAGAACAATAAACCTACCATAGCAAATATTTCACACATTATAATGTCTTGTTTAGTGATTTATTGTAAAATGCTGTTGTTTTTGTGCAGGTCACTAAAGCCTGAGGAGAAGTCATTTGGTGTAGGCCTCCATTCCATGGCAGAAAGAACTTTTGGTAAGACAACTTACTTGCATTCCTTTCTAGGCAAGTAGGGACTCTCTTTTTTGGAGCCTGCATGACGATTTGTCAGAAGTCCTTTGACTATGTATTCCTGGCAACCTTTAAATAAATAAGCACGTATCTTATCCAGAATTCAAAAATGTGAAGCTTTACAAAATCTGAAATTGTCCACATGTTTTTGTTCCAGCTATCATACAAATTCAACTTAAGAATAAATCCAAACAACCTGTTTTGTTCGTAACTTGGGGACTGCCTGTATATGCATTTAAAATCCAAAATCCAAGGAGACCCCAGTAGCACAATGGGTTAAACCCTTGTGTCAGCCGGTCTGCCGACCAACAGGTTGGCAGTTCGAATCCAGGGGGTGGGGTGAGCTCCTGTCTCAGCTCTTGCTTCCCATTCAGAGACAATCAGAGACATTCCGAGACAGACATCCCCTGGACACAGGCATGTAGCCGGGGGGGGGGGGGGGGGGGGGGGGCTTGAGGGGTTTCAGCCCCCCCCCCCCGAAATTCTCATGGTGGTCCATGAGAAGGCCTTACTGGTACATTATTTAAACTGTTATGTTTATTCATATCATTATCTGATTACCATGCTCAATATATCCCATATGCATGGGAGTATTGGGGTAACGATACAAAAGGTTTGCTAGGGTAGACCCTCTTTCACACACACCCCCCCCGGAATCAAACTCAGCCCCCCCCCATTTCAAATCAAAATCCTGGCTACAGGCCTGCCTGGGCAACATCCTTGCAGACGGCCAATTCTTTCACACCAGAAGCGACTTGCCATTTCTCAAGTCGCTCCTGACACAAAAAAATCCGAAATCTAACACACTTCAGATAAATATGTATAAAAATACAGATCTACATGCAAAAAATATTTTAAGACCTCCACCCCCTCTGAAAAGCATAATGGGTTCATAAAAGGGGGTTAGAAGTTTTGAGTTGATCCTCTCCAGTGGCTGAATGGATAGGTCAGTTATAAAAACCACTCAGAGGTAATGATTACTAACTTTATGTCTCCTGGCTGTATCCCATGTAGCTGGAATCCCATCACCTATTTATTTTGGAGCCATGATTGACAGTGCATGTTTGAAATGGGGAACAAAGAAGTGTGGTGGTGAAGGAGCTTGCCGGATGTATGATACTGACAGATACAGGTATGGTCACTTGATCACTGCTTTGTCATTTTTTAAAAGTTGGGTATAGATCAAAGGTGGGAAAGCCAGGAGGTTGCATTATACCACTGAGAGATCTTGGAGACCCCCAAGGGACCCCCACATGTACCCCCATAAATAATCCAAAATATTTTCTCCCACATTCTGTGTAGGAAAAATTGAGGGAATGAGGAAAATAAAGGAAATGGGAGGTTTGAGGAGGGTAGAGTTGGGGAGAGACTTTAAACAAAATAGATAAGGAGGTTACAAAACACAATGCACTTTTCTCATCTCAACTGTATTCTTATGGCTGTCTTCCTGATTTAGGGACCAGACCATCTATTTTCCCTGCTATCGAGGATGGTGAAGGCTATATTCTGGCACATCATAGAGATAACAATGCCTTTTGTGGATATGCATGCTATATATGCAGTCAACCCTCCATGTTCACTGCAATAGGGGCACAGGAGTTCCGTGAAAATGGGAAAGCAATAAATAAATTTTAAAACTCCACTATTTTATTTGCCTGATAGAAAACGTTTTCTCCTGTGCAACTTTATGGCCAACGTGAATATAAAGTCATACTGGGGGACCTAGAGAGTCTTATAGCGACCATATTAATCAAATCCACTAAAGTTAAACCTGCAAACGTGGAGATCTGAATGTAAATGCTACTATAGCGGAGAAACAACATGGGTGCAAAGGAGTCTGTATTTGCCTGCCAAATAACAGTAATAATATATTAATGCAGTTTAAATTGTATTCCAGATGGCTCTACCTGGGTGTTCCAGCAGTTCTCCGTGGAGTCTCATACATCCCTTGTATATTTATACTCCTTATTTTACGTAAACAACACCGGAACCAAACAAGTGAAAACAAAGAGAAAGAAGCAAGAGAGAACGGAGCAGCGGAACTGAAAGACATGGCTGAAGTTCCAAACTGTATACATTTGCAGCCTGAGACAGTGGAGACAGTAGATCATGAAAGTGTGAACTTGTAAACAAACAAATAAACAAACCCCAGAAACAGAAAGGTTATACAGAAAGGGAGGAGGTGTAGGCAATTATAACTCATGTGTATGTGTGTGTCAGTGTTGGCAGTATTTCCAGAATGCAAGTGTTTTGCACAGCTGGCAGTGACAGAGAAATAATGGTGACCCTTCTCCATTGTGAATCTTGTAAGTAGAATGTAATTTTTTTAAAAAATGTTGAAACCATGGAAGAAAACTATTTTCTGATTTTGTGGCTGGAGGTGGGGTGGGGATATGAAAATTTTAGGACAAATTGGAAAAAAAGTAAAAAATAGCATCCTGTACAGATTAAAAGTTACTTTGTCAGTTTCGAAATATCAGATGTTTTGGTTTGGCATACGATTATCATGTTTGATAAATTAAAAAATAAAGTTCATTCAGAAAATAATTACCTATTCAAATTACCCTTTCCCTATTTTCCCTCTTATAAATGGAGTTATAAGATCTTGGTCTATAAGAAACACATGAATTGTAAAGAACATCCTTGGTTTTGCCAGTTTTAGGCAAAACATAAAACCTGCATATATAAGATTAGCAGTTAGATATGCATCTAGGTACCGACCCACACCTGTTTTAATCAGAAAGTAGTTGGATATTATTCAAAGTAAGTAAGTAAGACTTTAGGACCAAATAGTATATCTGCTTGTGGTTTGGCTCCAGGACACTGCATGGATACTAAAACCCATGGATGTTCAAGTCCCATTATATATATAATGGTATAGTAAAATGGCATCTTTTATCTAAAATGACAAAATAAAACTTTCCTTTTTGGAATTGTTTAAAAAATATTTTCAAGCCTTGGATAGTTGAATCCATGAATACAGGGGTTGAAAATACAATGTAAAGAATATAAGCTTGAAATCAGGAGAGACTCTTGAAAACTATAAAAACGCTCCATGGTGTTCCAGTTTCTAAATCAGAGGTAGTCATCAAATGGCCCTCCAACAACAAATCCAAATGTTGCTGAATTGGAACTCCCATCTTCCATTACCATTAGTTTGTATTGAAATCTGGGATCCAATAAAATTAGATTTTGTCGAGGGACCTATCTTCTAGGAGCACTCTTCTGCAGGCTGGTGTGTAGGTTCAATTCCCTATGCAGAAAATCTTATCCAACATAAAGAAGAAGGCATGGATTCTTAATTTGCCGCCCAGTGCATATAGAAGCACGTTTTCTTTTTCCTGCATGGGTTTTGAAAACATAGCTTGCGTACCTCCAACATTTCACAGATGAAAACCAGGATGCATATTGCCAAACAATGAAGTGTGGTCAAGATGCACTCATTATTAATGAGGAAGAAGACACAAATTAGGAGAGGTTGCAGCAGTTTCCTTTCATGTGAGCTTACGAGGAAGAACCAGATCCTACTCTTCTTCTCTTTTGCCTACTTTGGATTGCAAACTACCTTTACAGTTTGAAGTCATGAGGACAAAGGGGGAACATGGGAGGCCAAGAAAGAAACTAGGACATTTTAAACGCAGCTGAAATAATGGGATGATGGGGTCGACTGGGATGTCCCTGCCAAATCTCGATGGTTGATCAGTATTTTCTGAATCAGCATCCCAAATAACCAAACTGAATCTAAAGTTGACCAGAAAGTGATTCGTAACCCTTTTGGTACTAATGTTGGAGAGTGGTCTCTGGTCAAAGAGATCCCTGGTCAAGTGGTCCCTGGTCAAAAAAAGGTTGAGAACCACTGCTCTACCTGAAGGACTGACCAGTTAAAGAAGCCCAAGAAGTAAGAACAGTCTGATCTGGCCACAGTGGTCCACGCTCTTGTTACATCCCGAATAGACTACTGCAACGCACTCTACGTGGGGTTGCCCTTGAAGACTGTTCGGAAACTTTATCTGGTACAGCGAGCGGCAGCCAGATTGTTCACCGGAGCAACATATAGGGAACACACCACCCCCCTGCTGTGTCAGCTCCACTGGCTGCCGATTCAGTTCCGAGCAAAATTCAAGGTGCTGGTTTTGACCTACAAAACCCTTTACGGTTCTGGTCCAGTATATCCCTCTACGTCCCACCTCGGAATCTGAGATCATCTGGGGAGACCCTGCTCTCGACCCCACCACTATCACAAGTGAGGCTGGTGGGGACAAGGAGCAGGGCCTTCTCAGTGGTGGCCCCTCACCTGTGGAACTCACTTCCGGGGGAAATTAGGGCTTCAACATCCCTCCTTACCTTCAGGAGAAAGGTAAAGACGTGGCTATGGGACCAGGCCTTTGGGCAATCTGACTATTAGATATGGACAACCAGATGGATAGGACTGAAAGGACTGACAATTGTGGCATTGGAATGTGAACTATGAGATTGTGAAACACTGACCGTCAACGAGGAGAAATGGTTTGTATTAGTTTTATTGCTTTTATTGGTTTTATGGTTGTTTTGCCTATAATAATTGTTGTTTTGTTAATGGATGTTACTGCTAGAATTTGCTGGTTCTGTTAACCGATGTTAGTGTCCTATTGCTGTTATGTGATTCGGGCATCGAATTGTGCCTCGCGATTGTAAACCGCCCTGAGTCCCCCTCTGGGGTGAGAAGGGCGGGGTAGAAGCAACCAAAAATAAATAAATAAATAAATAAATAAATAAATAAATAAATAAGAACAGTGTTATGGAAGCAACTCATAAACACTTTTACAACTGGAAAGGCATTCAGATTGCATGGGCACAATTTTGCATTTGTATTTAAAATATGATTGTTCTCATTTGCATCCAGACATAAAATAAACACATTTCATGCAAACCAACATTTTTAATACTCCTTCTGGGCCTCACATTTCTTTTGCAACTTATTTTTGCTTAAGATTTTAAACCCATTAGAAGAGCCTGTGACATCAAAGAGCTGTTTCTTGGCCTAACCCAGGGATTTGTGTGTGTTTGTTTCATTTCCTGATGCCAAAATGCAAAGTACAGCTTCTTGAACTGCCCAAATATTCTGGCACATATTCTAGGCTTGTTTTTCGGAGTTCACTTGTGGTATGCCAATAGGCTGAGCAGGCCTGCTGGGTTGGCCTCACAGTCACCCTGGTTGAACCGAGGTCTAGATTTCACTGAGGTGGCTGAGCTCTCTTTGGACTGCACTGTTTCAGACTATGGGCAAGGGTTCACTTGACATTCTTCTCTTTAGACAACAAACAAAAACCTCCATTGTGGAAATTTAGCATGTTATGGAGAAGAGATAACAAAGTCTGAACAATCTCCTTTGGCATTCTAGGCCGGGGTTCTCAAACTTTTTCAGCCGTGGAGACCTTTTTGAAGCAAAAGTTTCTCATGGAGCCTCAAGAAATGTTTATATATTATACATTATATATTATATTAGGTATAATGTATATACATACATATGTATGTATGTATGTATGTATGTATATAGATATAAGGTATGGGCAAACTTTTTGGTGCACTGCATTTTCAAATTTGACAGATGGGCCACGCCAGTGGCAGATGGATGGAGTTTGAAAACTAATTGGAAAAAAACATGAACAAATTCCTATGCACATTGAACATATCTCGTTTGTAGTGCCAAAAAAAGGGGGGGGGGGAGAACAATGCAATATGTTAACAGTATTTCAGTGGAAGAGCCCAGGGGCCATCCAGCAAAATGCCCTTCTGCCATGCAGGAAAAGCACAATCAAAGCACCCCCAACAGATGGCCATCCAGTCTTAATAATAATAATAATAATAATAATAATAATAATAATAGCAGCAGGGGGCTTTCAAGTCATTTCAGACTTAGGATGACCCTGAGCAAGGGCTGGGTAAATGACCTTGGAGGGCCGTATCTGGCCCCTGGGCCTTAGTTTGAGGACCCTTGGCATAGACACTAAGAACTGGGAAGTCTTGGCCCCAGAGCACTAACTGGAGGTCAGCTGTGGCCAGAAGTGCTGCAGAATTTGAAGAAGCACAAATGGAGGGTGAAAGGGAGAAACGTGCCAAGAGGAAGGCATGTCAAGCCAACCCTGACCTGGATCGCCTTCCATCTGGAAACCCATGTCCTCACTGCGGGAGAAGATGCAGATCAAGAATAGGACTCCACAGCCACATATGGACCAACCGCCAACACACCACATCTGGAAGACAATCATCTGTGAACTTTGAAGGATTGCCTAGGTAAAAGCATCATAATGATATAAGTGATCAGAGCACTAAACTTTGCCTTTTGTAGATAAAGTCCTAATTCAGCCATAGCTAAAGTGTAAGCTGTATTCTCATGGATGAGGGTTAAAAATCCTCCGCATTTCTCTTTAGTTCCTTGTCTTCTGACAAAGGAACCTGGGAAACCAGGTAAACTTCAGTGAAGTCAGAACAGAAGAAGAAAACAAGAGACCTTTATTTTTTCATCTATGCATTTCCTGCTTTTTCTTTTCTTCAGAATTGCAATCAGAACTTTTGTTTACTTGTGCTGAAAGACTTTGCTGGCAGATCACCAGTTCTGGAGATGAGAAGAGAATGGAGAGAGATCCAAAGGTTGTGAACTGTAGGTCAGTTTAAAGAACACGAAGCTTACTTAAGTATTGCCTGAGTCCCAACATTTTTGTCATAATTTAACTGTCTCCAAAGAGGTCTGAATGTTACTCATTTATCATGAGGGATGGGGAAGCAAACCACTGTGGTTTGCAATGCACTTATACTTATTGTTCTTGGCTAGTTTTCTGGAAAACTGGAGGAACAGGTAAGAGTATGGTGGTTGACATGTACCCTTTGAAGTTAGTGGTCAGAACTTATCTTGGCATTTCTGTCGGCAGAGTCTGTTCCACAAAGATACCTCCAAGCCCGCACAGTCTTGGCTTTCCTCATTGTTGAAGGTAGGTAAACAGTACAGTACTTTATATATATATATATATATATATATATATATATATATATATATAGAGAGAGAGAGAGAGAGAGAGAGAGAGAGAGAGAGAGAGAGAGAATAAAATAGGCATCTTTGTCATGTCACACGTTTCATCTTCACATATTTTTTTCAAAAGGAACAAACACTTCTACAGAACTGCGTAATAGTTTGGTTTCAATGATGTCACAGTTACTAATATTCGCTATCATTTTTTATGACAAAGGAATAGAATTACTGTTGTTTGACAGGACCTTAAAGGATGAAAAGGGACTTTTGGCTGAATCTAGTAAGGTTGCTTCCAAATTGGTACTCAACAAACTGTGACTCAGTCAATATTACACATGTCTTCTAATCTAAAGTTAACTTCCTGATCAGCTGTATCTCCTTAGTAACAATGCAATGCTATTTAAACCAAGGGAAAAAAATGACACCGGATTTCTTAAATATACAATAACTTCATTTGTACGGACTCTCTGATCTACTTGGAGAGATTTCTCAGAGTTCGATGTGTGACTTATCTGAACAGTGATTCTAACACATTCTCAAATATATCATTCATGTTAATATTAAGGCTTCCCACCCTGGGTGCATACCTACTACAATGAGGATAGGAAATGTGTGGTTAGCTTGATATTGTTGGACTGCAGATCACATCAGCCCCTGCCCAATATTGCCAAAATTAAGGAAAGAAGCATGAGATGTAGTCCAACAGCATGGGTAGGTTTACACATCTGTATTATTATTATTATTATTATTATTATTATTATTATTATTATTATTATCTTTATTTGTACCCCGCTAGCATCTCCCGAAGGACTCGATGCGGCTTACACAGGCCGAAGCCTCAGAACACAATACAGCAAAACATAACACAACAATAAAACAAAAGCAAATCAAAATAGTTAAGCAGAATAACAACACTAATAACAATACATCAGGACAGTTAAAAACTGGGCCGGCCAGAGCAGTGGGTACAGGGTTAAAAGTGCTGAAATGGCAGGAGGAACATAGGATTAAAATAGTGCGGTGTGCAGCAATCTTAATTATACTAAAGTGCTTCTAGGACTTGGGATGGGGAATTCCTAATCTGAGAAGGCACATCGGAACAGCCAAGTTTTTAGATTCTTTCTGAAAACTGCTAAAATAGGGGCCTGTCGAAGATCTTTTGGAAGGGCGTATACCTTTTGTATTTTCTGCTAACCATAGACCACTTACTACAATGCTAAGCCCACGTACAATGGAGGACCTTGTTACAGCGACACCAGGGGCACACCAAGTAGCCAGCTTCTGGTCAAAGGACATTTAGTATAATGCCAAGTTTGTAACTTTGTTTATGGCTTTTCTATACAATATATACTGTATAAGTGTATTCTCAATTCACTTCTGACAAGATAAATAATTTTTCTGGTATGGGAATGTATGAACAAAATAACTTCTTGGACCAATTATATCATCAGTTCATACCAAACGAATGTACCTTTTGTCATCTATGATCAAAAAGCCTATAGACATATTAAATCAGGCATGTAGCCGGGGGGGGGGGGGGCTTGAGGGGCTTCAGCCCCCTCCCCCCCAAATTCTCATGGTGGTTTGCGAAAAGGCCTTACTGGTGCATTATTTAAACTGTTATGTTTATTCATATCATGATCTGATCACCATGCTCAATATATCCCATATGCATGGGGGTATTGGGGTAATGATACAAAAGGTTTGCTAGGGTAGACCCTCTTTCACTCAGACTCAGCCCCCCCCCCGAACTCCCCTGAAAAAAACTCACCCCCCCCCCCAAATCGAAATTCTGTATCTTAATGTCTGGAATCCACAGCCAGCTAAAAAGGATATACAGTATGATCAATTTCTTTTTGTTTTTCATTTTCACCGAATAATAAGCATGCATAAATCCTGCCATGAGCAACCAGAATCTTGGAAGGGGTGGGAGAAAACAAATACCCCCATAAAGGCAAAATGGGGAAAATAGAATCTTACACCAAGACAATTAGTCAATATATAATGATGAATTACAAAGAAAATAAAAACAATAGAAGAGTCCCCCCTTGTGGGTTGAGAAGGGTGGGGTAGAAGTGCGAGAAATAAATAAAAGCATGATAGGATGACCGCTGTATCTGCGGGGAATACATTCCTGAATTTCACATGGATTTTATTTATTTATTTATTATTTTCAAAGAGATGAACAATGGAGGAATTCAGAAAAGAGCATAGCTTGTACAGAGTGCCCTAAATGAATAAGACACAGAGCTTGCAGTGTATTACTTTTTTGCTCCCCCCCCCCCACCACAGTATTCTCATTATTTGTACAATTCAGATTCTCTTACATCCAAAAAATATAAGAGCTTCCCAAAAATTAACCTGAGAGCATGGGGAAAATACGTGTTACTAAAGCAGAAAGTTGTGTGTTATTAAAACAAAAGAAAACTATGGTCAGTCTCCTAGATTGTGAAATGTATTGTCAAGTTCCATGCAGATATTGTCCCTTTCTTACCCTAACCTCCATCTTTCAATTGCTTCAGTTGCCTCAGAATGTAATCCTATACACTTGTGAAAAGCAGGTAAGTCGTAGAGAAGAGTGTTACAGATAAATGCACAGTTACAAAAAATCACATCTACAGTGTTCCCTAAAATCTGTTCTTCCGGTGTTTTGGATTTCAACAGTCAGAATCCCCAATCATTGCTGAAGTTAATGGAAGTTAAAGTGCAAAACCCTTTGGGATTAGAGGTTGGGAATCACTTCTCTAGGAGATCAAAGGGATTCTTCAGAGGTCCTTACTTACTTTACTTAGGCGATCCCTCGTTGTCCAAGTAGGATAGTCCTCCAAGGTTGGTGTCCTGGCGGTGGGTCCGTAGGTGACTGTGGAGCCCTATGCTTGATCTGTATCTTCTCCCACGGTGAGGGCATTGGTTTCCAGGTGGAAGGCAGTTGGGGTTGGATTGATGCACCTTCCTCTTGGCATGTTTCTATCTTTCGCTCTCCATTCGTGCCTCTTCAAATTCTACAGCACTGCTGGTCACAGCTGACCTCCAGCTGGAGCACTCAAGGACCAGGGCTTCCCAGTTCTCAGTTTCTATACCAGCGTTTTCAAGGTTGGCTTTGAGCCCATCTTTAACTCTCTTTTCCTGCCCACCAATATTCTGTTTTTCACTCTTGAGTTCAGAGTAGAGCAATAGCTTTGGGAGACGGTGGTTAGGCATCCGGACAACGTGGCCGGTCCAGCAGAATTGAGGGCGGAGGACCATTGCTTCAATGCTGGTGGTCTTTGCTTCTTCCAGCACACTGACGTTTGTCCACTTGTCTTCCCAAGAGATTTGCAGGATTTTCTGGAGGCAGCGCTGATGGAATTGTTCCAGGAGTTGCATGTGATATCTGTAGACTGTCCACGTCTCACAGGTGTATAGCAGGGTTGGGAGGACAATAGCTCTATAAACAAGCACCTTGGTATCCCTCCAAATGTCCAGGTCCTCAAATACTCTCTGCTTCATTCAGAAAAAGCTGAACTCGCAGAGCTCAGGCGGTGTTGTATTTCAGTGTCCATGTTGACTTTTGTGGAGAGGTGGCTGCCAATGTAGTGGAAATGGTCAACATTTTTTAATGTTACACCATTAAGCTGTATTTCTGGCATTGGAGAGGGATTGGCTGGTGACTGCTGGAAGAGCACTTTTTTCTCAATGTTCAATGACAGGCCAAGCTTCCCGTGTGCTTCTGTGAAAGTGTTTAGAGTGGCTTGTAGGTATTCTTCTGGATGTGCACAGACGATGTTGTTATCGGCATACTGGAGTTCTATAACAGATGTTGTTGTAACCTTGGTTTTGGCTTTCAGTCTGCTGAGGTTAAATCTTCAGAGGTCCAAGCAGATAATGTCAGCTCTAAAGGCCTGGCTCTGAAACAGTTTATGATTGATCTGATAAACACAATTCATCCTGAAACAATCAAATATTGATTGGATAAGCACTATTCAGCCTTTAATAGTGGTATATCTTATCCAGTTGAGGGCTTAAAAGTGATACCCCCCATGTGCCTTTATTCCTCACATCAACTGGTATGGAGAACTGTTTTTTCCCCTCCAGGGTTGTTTACCTTCATGTTGTTTCCCTCTTCTGGCAATCATAAGGTTCACAGAGTTTTCTTGACAAAATGTGTTGAGAAAGGATATGCCCTTGCCTTTCTCTGAGGCTGAAAGAGTGTAATGCACTCACTCAAGGTCACCCAGTATGTTTCCATGACCGAGTGGGGATTCAAACCCTGGTCTCCAGAGTCGTAGTCGAAAGCTCAAACCACTGTACCATGCTTATTCAGATGTGTGTGAGTATGTACATTCAAATTAACTGTTGACATATGACAACCCTGTAGATTTCATTGGTTTTTCTTGGGCAAGAAATACTTATAAGTGCTTTGCAATTTCTTCCTCTGAAATATAGCTTACAGCACTTAATATTTATTGGTGAATCCCCAGTTCAAGTGCTAATGAGTGATCATGCTGCTTAGCTTCCAAGACAGCCAAAATCTGAAGCCTGTAGGGTATTTTCAGTATCTGGTGTTCAAGTGCAGCTATGTATTATTTCAGCAATCCCATTGTAATGCAAACTAGTTTAGCGTGGTGTGACCTTGAATGGGTGATTAAGACTTCCTAACTTTATGAAAGTCGTGTTCCTGGGTGGAGGTGAAACCTGATGGCTTTGCTGGCATGTGCCAGTATTTTTTGCTTTGTCTTGGGAGGAGTGGCTGTATGCATTGTCATGACAAGCACCTGCATTTTAAGATGTACTACTTAACAACCCTTCTGAGGGATCTATCAGAGAACCTACCTTTAATTGGCCTCTAAGAAAGGTGTCGCCAATTCTTCTGGTTATGATTAATTAACAAAATCAATGAGATTGAGCTGCAGCAGTGAACCTTACCCTGAGGAATTCCAGAAATGTTGAATAGGTGAGAAAAGCCTAGCTTCTGCCAACCTGTTTTATGCCACATGTGTCACATGAAATGAAATTAATTAAATTGAGCAGCAATATGGAATATCTGCACTTTCCTTTTTTGAAAAAAATAGGTAAAATACATACAGGTGGTTTTGTGTATGAATATGTATGAAGTTGTGTGGTTTGTTATTGTTGTTTATTTTTTCAGTCACTTCTGATTCTTTGTGACCTCATTGACCAGCCCACACTAGAGCTCCCTGTCGGCTGTGGCCACCTCCAGCTCCTTCAGAGTCAAGCCAGTTTGTGCTGGTACGGCTGTACCAGGAGCTCCAACTTTATTTGCTTTGTATTAAATGTTTGCTTGCAGTCCAAGGTTTCAGGGATTCTGCAGAAAGGTGGCTTCCTTTGGTTGCAGTCGTAGGGCAAGTCACCTGTCCATCATCATTAAGTTTTGGTTCCGCCCCTTGTTCAGGGCAATTGGGAAGGGAAGGGAGCAATTTTTAGTTAGTCTCAGTAAGGAAAGCTAATGTAGAGGACATGTACAAGCTTCTCCTGTACAAAAGCTTCAACCCTTAAGACTTTCCGGGGGAGAACAGTCTTAAGAGCATCCAAAGATCTCCAAAGATTTCCAGGGAAACAGCCCTAAAGCTTTGAGGAATTTCAGAGGGTAAACAGTTTGGAAGACCAAAGAACTCCAGCTGGAGAATCTACTGGTTTTACTGGTAGGTCCACTCGGTGCTCGAGATGCAGTTCAACCCGGTAGCGGAGCGCACATCAGTAAGGATTAGATTACAATCAGCCTGGGAGAAGTTGAAAAGGGGATTTTCCTTTAAAGTAAAGAAACAGTTATTGAAGACAATTGCCTATCCTTCGTGGACAAGATTAGGAAGCCACCAGTAGCATAAAAGCCTGGAAGTATTTGTTTAACTTTACTGAAGACAAGAGAAGTTTCTGTTTGATTGTTCATTAATAAAGGACTTTGTTATACTTCACAAGCCATCTAAAGACCATTTGTGGTGGAAAATCTCTGAGAACTTCTCTTTGGGGGCCCCTGGCTTCCCACTGGGCTCAAGTTGCACGTCCTATTTTAAAGGCAATTTTTTACAGGCCCAGTGTGTGACAGAATACAGTTACTTCAAGGATACCTTCCATTCATCTTGCCCTTTTTTGTACTTTTGAGATACTTCCAAAAGATGAACCTATAAGATTTTTCCTGGCAGGATTTGTTCAGAAGGTATTTACCATTGCCTTCCTTTGAGACTGCAAGTCTCT
The DNA here is from genome assembly GCF_025583915.1 of Anolis sagrei ordinatus. Lineage (NCBI taxonomy): Eukaryota > Metazoa > Chordata > Lepidosauria > Squamata > Anolidae > Anolis > Anolis sagrei. The sequence continues at coordinate 16,811,004 of NW_026847549.1, forward strand.
AATTTAGCCAAGATGGGTAAGTGGGTTTCCTTGACCAAGTGGGGATACGAGTCCTGCGATTTGAGTCCTAGCCTAACACTCTAATCACTACACCCCATTAGTTCTTTCTACCTCACAGTGTTGTGGTAAAGATAAAATGTGTTGTTAGAGAAACACATAATGGCAGGATACTAATAGTGACTGTAGATCAGTTACAGCTGTTTCTATAATGGATGAATAGACTTTTCACTGTTAACCATTAAACAGATGCTGAGGAATGACAAGCTAGCAAGAACCTTAAAAGATCAAGACAATTCGAGTAACCCTTCTGTAAATCCATGTTTTGAACCAGTGATAAGATAACATATTTTTGAGCAGAGACTGCCAAACAGCCCAAGACAACTCAGGCTTCAGTTTTTAGACAGTGTTTTGAGAATCATATTGCTTGAAACTGCTATTATATGATATTTGTATGATCACCAGTAGTGGCTACATATTGGCATGAGCACCCTCATTAGCGCATGTCTCTGCATTCACACAACTGTGCTGATTCACAGATCTGTGGTCCTGTTGCCGTAGATAGGTTGATGGGAATGTAACAGGATTGGTATTTATTTATTGATTTTAGGGCATCAATAGCAGTGAATGGATTAATCGTAGGAGGCAGACCAGCAATGGGACCACATAGCATTGTTCAATACAGGTTTGCCTCCCTTGTGTGATGCAGTCCTAAGTCTCTGGAATTCATATTTTAATCATATGAAGATTTTTTTCTCTTTCTATTCCATTGCCACCTTTTAATATTAATTTCCCAAAAGAAGATTTGGTTGAATTTGGTCCAGGGTGCTAAAATTCAAAGTACAGCCATGTTAGTTTGCAACATGATCTTGCAGACTTTTGAGACTAAATAAGAGAAAGAAATTGGTAGCATAAGCTTTCACAAACTGAGTATACTTCATGAGATGAACTGGTACTTCAAAACAATTGAACTCTCCTCTCCTCTAAAAATCTACTCCAAACCTGGAGTGGATTTACCATTTCACTGTTCTGGAAGCTGACAGTCACCACTGCATATGCTTATCTAATGTTATTTAGTATAGTGCTGGAAAAGAAATTTAAATGCATTGACTTTTCAAAATGACAAAGTGACAGAAGCAGACGTTTTCTTGTTTCTTTTCTTTAAAAAAATCTACATAAATAAAAGAATGTACTAAGAACAACTAAAAATGTGGCCAAACACCCTTAAGTTGATGAAAGTAATGTATAAATGCAAAAAAACCAAGATGATGGCAAACAGACTGATTGATAACTGACAAAAAAGGGAGAAAACGTGTAGGCAGTTTCAGACTTTGTATTTCTAGGTACAAAGATTACTGCAGAAACAGACTGCAGACAGGAAATCAGAAGATGTTTACTTCATGGGAGGAGAGCAATGACCAATCTCGATAAAATAGTCAAGAATAGAGACATCACACTGACAATGAAGATCCACATAGTTAAAGCAATGTTATTCCCCATAGTAATCTATGGATGTGAGAGCTGGACCATAAGGAAGGCTGAGTGAAGGAAGATAGACGCTTTTGAAATATGGTGCTGGAGGAAAATTCTGAGAGTGCAGTGGACCACAAGAAGATCAACCCAGTTCATATTCCAGGAAATGGTGCCCAGCTGCTCACTGGAGGGAAGGATATTAGAAGCAAAGATGAAGTACTTTGGCCACATAATGAGAAGACAGAAATGATGCTGGGGAAAATGGAAGAAAAATGGAAGGGCAAGATGGATGGATGTTCTCCTTGAAGTGACTGGCTTGACTTTGAAGGAGCTGAGGGTGGTGACGGCTGACTGGGAGCTCTAGTGTGGGCTGGTCCATGAGGTCACAAAGCATTGGAAGCAACTGAACAAACAACAATGGCTACAATAAGAAGAAAATGGTTTAAATGTGCATCTGTTGGAAAAGTCTGTACTAAAATATGCACTCCAAAAAAGCACTCCAGAGTATCACAAGAAGGTGTAGATGGAATTCAGAGACATGCACTGGAGTTGAAAACAAGATAAATCCACATCCTTTGCTTGAAATCTTCTAGCATGATGAAAGTTCACCTGCCATAAAGATATCTGTGCCTCATCTATTTTTCCCTTGGTATTTTTGAATAAGGTGGTTGGCATAAAGCAAGAATTACAAATTCAGCTGGTTTGTTGTAATTAGCTTGATTAACTTGATTTGTGCAGGTCACATAGACCTTAGATAAGGTCTGTGTGGCCACACATGCATTAGATATTGTTCATGTGCACTTTGTCTTTTCCTTTGTAGTTCTGAAGCCCTATAAAATACTGATGCTTTAAATAAACTATCTCAATTGATGCTCAGGGGCTGCAATAGCACAGCAGGTTAAACCACTAGTTGCAGAAAACTGCTAGCTGCAGAAAAACTGCTGACTGGAAGCTTTTGCTGACATAGCAGTTTAAAAACATGTGATGTGAGTAGATCAATAGGTACCACCCCAGTGGGAAGATCAAAGGCATTGAGTCGCCGAATTAGGCTGAAAAATGCGGTATAAAAATAAAGTAAATAAATAAATCAAAGGCACCCATGCAGCCATGCTGGCAACATGAGCAGGAGTGTCTATTGACAACAGGCTCATCGGCACATCCCCATGGCCAGAGTTGAGCATTGCCTCCAGATGATGGAAAGGGAAACCTGTGCCTTTGTTTGTGTATTGTATGTCATTGTTCACTGTACAAAATGCATTGAATGTTTTCCTATATAAATGTATACCATAATCTTTCTAAGTCCCCTCGGGGAAATAGAGCAGAATATAAATAAAGTGTATTATTATTGTTATTTGAAATACAACAAGATGAGTCCACAGCAAACAAGATCACTCTGCTGGCTATTGTATTGAATCATAGGTTTGACACTTCCCAAGTGTCTAGGACTGTGTGAGGTACCGGCAAATAATGTGTGCAGATCCCAGTAAGGTGGCCTTTTGCAGATGGTAATTTTGTCAGTGCTGATTGTGTTTAAGTGCAAGCCAAGTTCTTTAGGCACTGTGCCCAGTGTGCCAATCACCACTGGGACCATCTTTACTGGCTTGTACCAGAGTCTTTGCAGTTCGATCTTTAAATCCTCATATTGTGTCAGCTTTTCCAGTTGTTTCTCTTAAATCCTGCTGTCACCTGGCATTGCAACATTGACGATCCAAACCGCATTGAGTCGCCGATTTAGGCTGAAAAATGCGGTATAAAAATAAAGCAAATAAATAAATTTGTTTTTTAACACAATCATGTGGTTAGGAGTATTGTGCTCCAAAACTCTGTCTGAATTCGGAAGTCCCAGAGTAGTTTGATGTGTTCATTTTCTGTAACTTTTTCAGGCTTTCAATCCCATCAGTTTTTTGTCACAGGCAGATGGTATTTGTGGCACAAGTTCTTGTTGTTGTTGTTGTTGTTGTTGTTGTTGTTGTTGTTGTTGTTATTATTATTATTATTATTATTATTATGCTGGACTGAAAGCAGTACTGTGCTTGATAGTTCATTTTGCCAAAGTTGTTATTTGTTGTCTGTTTGCCTTCTTGTTCAGTTTCATTGCTCATCCTCACATCGTATCTCACTTGAACAGATACTGTGGGCCTGGTATTTCAGTCCTGCCTTACACAGTCACATGAAAGCCTTTTGTAAATCATGCCGTGGTTTCACTGCATGAGCAATTGTGTGTTTATGTTTTTCTCTTTCATCCACATGCCTATTTTACCTCCTCCCAAAGTAAGATGGTTTGCATTGATGGCATACTTTCAAAAGATTAGGCCTGAGTCTTTTGCAATGCATGCCAATTGTGTCCATTTGTTTTAGTGCCTCTGGCGTCTATCAGCTGTGTTAAGTAAACTCAGTCACTTCCAGTTTCATAATGTCATTACCTAGCTTTGTAGAAGGAAAAAGTTCACTATTAAATCAGGAGTACCTTACCTGATGACCAACATTTCAAGACTGAAGACTTCTCAGATGTTGTTTTGTTCTCCTCCTTGTCAAAATAGTGGTAATGATAATGATGATATTGAAATGAAACCCATCCGTTCATGGCACCAACTGTGGGCAAAGAGCCAGTTTTTCAACTATATGCATATATTTATAGGTTCATTGCTCCAGCAATTGCAAGGTATTCATTTGGAAGGGAGCAAAACGAAGGCGAGCAAAAAGTTTTGTAATGAAGTGGGACGGTCTTTCAAAGGAGATTGATCACTGCCTTGGCTCCGTGCCCCAACAGTAACAAGAAAGGTTGCCGGACAGAGAAACCAACAGCCTGAGTAAGTTCTCCCTCTTTCCCTTTCTGCTGATCTCAGTCTCTTTAGGAATTCAGTAGTGGGGGAAATGATTTAACTCTTGCAAAAAATTAAGAACAACAAAAATGCTTTTAATGTGGAACCTTTACTTTCAAAACTGCAATTGCCCAGGTACAAAACAACTTGTGCTGAGTTAATGTGGATGTTAAGTCAAGTAAGGGGGTGTATTGATTTTTTATTGGACGCTGATCAGTTTTAATATGTTAACATAAAGTCTCTTAACCATTTGTAGACATGTTTGTGATCAGCTAAACACCTTGGTATGCCCAGGGTTCCTCTCTGTATGTTGTTTTACAATGATAATGTTAGAATAGTTACAAAGAATTAGATCCGTGCTTAGCCCTCATAAAAAATGATAAGAAATTTGAATTGAATAGCTATTGTTTTATTTTCTGGCCCCATGGGAATTCAAATGTATTTCAGGGTATGAAAATGTCCCAGGATAATGTGTGGGTGCAAAATTCAAATCAAATTCTACAATAACCAAATACAACACTAAGAAAGCATGCGTGAGGTAGGCTATAAGACCCATCTCTATGTGTCCACAGAGGAATTTCCAGAAGCTGCATTTCAGCTGTGCTTGTACTTGACAAATGTTCTGCGGAAACATTCAGCAAAATGTTGCTTTTGGAGCAAGACTTGGCAGGTTAATTGGGGCTGGCAGCGGGGAAAATGACAGCTTAGTGTTACACAGAAAGAGGCACTCCAGTGCTTGCCCTTTAGTACTTTTGTTTATTGTACTTTCAGACTGCAAAATATACAAGGCAAAAATAGCAATGGCCAGACGTAACTGCAGCCTGGGTGTTAACTAGAGCTCCTTACAGCTTCCTTGCTGTGATGCCTCTCCTCCCTGCTTGTCTTTTGTATCTCTCCATAAGAACCTACATAGATCCTGGGGAGCACCCTTTCTTTCAGTTCCACCATTTTTGGTGGTACAAGATAGGACCTTCTTGGTGTCTGCTGCTTTACTCTGGAATTCTCTCCATAGGAAAACTAGAGTGACCTCATCCTATACAATTTTCTATTGCTAGGCAAAGTCTTTTTAAAAAGTCAGATAGGTAAGTTAAACAGATCTAACTTATCATTCCCACCCACACCATGATGAAGCAATAGTATCTTGGAACTGTTTTATCATCCATGCTTACCCCATCTAGAATACAGCAAAATACCAGTACATACCGACTGTTCACGGGACAGCCATGGATTTATTCACTAGTGAATTTTTTCTCTCCCAGGGAATCCTGAATGCCACTGTTGCCTTGACTCCAAAGAAAACTAATTGCAGATTTTTGCCCAGAACACTTTGCCATCTTAAGCAACAATAGGTCATTTATACAGGTAACTAAGTTTCAGATTACTGATTTATTTTTGACAGAGGTTGACATTGTTTCCCATCTTAGCATTCATAGCAGTTTTGCTGTATCATCGTTCAGCCACAAAACAACACTGCACCTTTTTGTTCCAGTATCATATATCACATATTGACTATGACAAAAACAACACTGGCAAAATGTCATGGAATTGCTGGATCATTTTGACCAAAATACTGTATAGAACTGGCAAAAATGCAAACTTCTGTTAGGCTAGTTTTATGGAGTTCCATCTAATGTAGAAGTGTCAGACTTGTGGCCCTCCATATGTTTGAACTCCAACTCCCAGAAGTCCTAGTGAGCTTATCCAATGGCCAGGAATTCTGGGAGCTGAAGTCCAAAGCATCTGGAAGACCACAAGTTTGACATCACTAATCTAGTGGAAAACAGAGTCAGCCAGGCTAGTGTTGGAGACTATCCTATATCCTTTGTATTGAATGTTTGCTGTATATATGCTGTGCTCTGTCCTCAGTCCCCTGCAGGGTGAAAAGGATGGAATATAAATCTTTATAGGTATATCTATATAAATAAAAATGTAATGTTCATTTGTGGGTTTAGCATAACTCAAAAACCACTGGACAAATTGACACCAAAGTTGGACACAAGACACCTATTAGGCCAACAAGTGACCATCACTCATAAAAACACTAAAAAACACAGCAGAAAAGGCTTTAAAAGCCAAAAAACCCCAAAATTACATTACAATGCATTAACAAAACCACATATATATACGCAAACACACATATACACAAATATATACACATAGCAAAGGTAAAGGTTGTCCCTTGACATTAAGTCCAGTCATGTCTGACTCTGGGGTGTGGTGCTCATCTCCATTTCTAAGCCGAAGAGCCGGCGTTGTCCATAGACACCTCCAAGGTCATGTGGCCGGCATGACTGCATGGAGCACCGATATATACACATACATATACACAAATATATACACATGGCAGGGGACGGCATATAGCCAGGATAGTGGCCATTTGGATGAAGAGCGGTATTTGGACACCATGTGAAAGCTGTTGGCTTGTAAGGTGGTGCAAGCTATCTCCTTATACAAAGCTGTGGTTTTTAGCCTTGAATATATTTTAATTTTAACGTGGTTTTTAAAAAATATTGTTATGCTTACTGCTGTTTAATGTTTTCATATTTGAATATTTTAAATTGTATGGTTATACTTTGAGGCTTCTTTGGGAGAAATAAAGTGAAGTATAATTAAACATAATAATAATAATAATAATAATAATAATACAGTCGTAGACACTTGGGTAGTGTCAGACATGTCATCCAATACAAAAGCCAGCAGAGTGATCTTGTCTGCTGTGGACTCATGTTGTTATGTTTCAAATAATAATAATAATAATAATAATAATAATAATAATAATAATAATGCATTTGGAAACAATAAACATTGACAAAATCACAATCTGTCAACTGCAAAAGGCTACCTTACTTAGATCTGTGCGCACTGCGCATCATTCGAAAATACACACAGTCCTAGACACTTGGAATGTGTTTGACTTGTAATTTTGTGATACGAAATCCAGCATATAGATCTCGTTTGCTGTGACATACTGTGTTTTGTGTCAATGATGATGATGATGATGATGATGATAATGATGATGTTATTAAAAGTTTGCATAATTCCTCAATATGCTTGTGTAGATTCCTTTGGAGCCAGTGTGGCCAAGTATTGGACTATGGACTTTAAACCATTAGTCCATTGTAGCCATATAATATAATCTCCAATACTCAATACAGGCAGTCGCCAAGTTATAGACAAGATAGGTTCTGTAGGTTTGTTCTTAAGTTGAATTTGTATGTTAGTCTGAAAAAGGAACATTTTATTTATAAGTCCAGCCAAATATATCTATCCACCCCATCACAAAGGGCAGATTTCAGCAGCATGTGCTGCCTCCACCTTACTCCCATCAAACAACGCTGGTGGGGCTCCATGGGTGAAGCAGGTTGGAGCTATCATCTATCTATCATCTATCTATCTTAGATCACCATAAGTTGAAAAGGACTATCCATTCATCTATCTATATCTCTGTATAATATATCATATATAGCAGAATCAAGAGACATTATTTTCTTGAGTTGATAATGTCACGAAATGCCCCTCTTGCAGATCTTGTTCTATGCAGACCTTGTTCTCCTTCCGCAAAAGGCAAAAGAGAACTTCTGGATATATAGCTTACATCAGTGTTTCTTAACGTGGGAGTTGGGACCTCTGAGGGGATCGTGAGGGGGTGTCAGACAGATCACCGAAGACTCAGAAAACAAAGTATTTTCTGTTGGTCATGGGGGTTCTGTGTGGGATGTTTGGTCCAATTCTATTCTTGGTAGGGTTCAGAATGCTCTTTGATTGTAGATGAGATATAAATCCCAGCAACTCCCAACTCCCAAATGTCAAGGTCTATTTTCCCCAAACTCCACCAGTGTTCACATTTGGGCATATTGAGTATTTGTGCCAAGTTTGGTCCAGATCCATCATTGTTTGAGTCCACTCTGCTCTCTGGATGTAGGTGAACTACAACTCCAAAACTCAAGGTAAATGCCCACCAAACCCTTCCAGTATTTTCTGTTGGTCATGGGAGTTCTGTGTGCCAAGTTTCCATCATTGGTGGAGTTCGGAATGCTCTTTGATTGTAGGTTAACTATAAATCTCAGGAACTACAACTCCCAAATGACAAAAACACTCTCCCTCTAACCCCACCAGTATTCAAATTTAGTGTTGTTGGGTATATGTGTCAAATTTGGTCCAGTGAATGAAAATACATCCTGCATATCAGATATTTGCATTATTATTCATAACAGTAGCAAAGTTACAGTTGCAAAGTAGGAACGGAAATAATGTTATGGTTGGGGGGTCAACACAACATAAAGAACTATATAATGGGGCCACAGCATTAGGAAGGTTGAAAACCACTGGCTTAGGTTCAAACTATCAGAAAGATTGTTTTCTACTCCTTTTTAAGAAGCTTGGGAGAAGACATTCTTTTGATCCCACTATGATCCCTGGCACTTTTAATGGGAGTTACAAAAGAAAGCCTTCCTAGTGGCTGCTCCCAGAGTGTGGCATTCCCTCCTACAGGACTTGGCTATTTTTGCTCTTTCCTGTGGAAAAAAAGTGAGATATAAATAAACATAATAATATTTCTCACAGCAGACAGATAAAGATCTTGCTGTTTATCTGGGCCTATGTGTTTTAATATCTGTTGCAGAAGGTCTTTGAATTGGAGTGCATTGTATGTGCTTTAGCTACTTTATGGAAGTGTTTACATTAATGTTTTTAATGTGATTGTATGTTCAATTGTTTTTAACTTGTAAACTAGCCATTGTCTTAACCGTAACTTCACATTTTAAGCTGTCTCAGGAGCTGCACTGAGAGAAAGGCAGGGTATAAATAAAAATATTCAAACCAATTCTGGGGAGCCAAAATGAGCTAGCATTTGCGTCTCTACTTCACATAGAAGATTCCAGGGAATCAGGGAGTGGGAGTCCTGGAAGTACACTACCCAATTTGTTTTGCACTCTCTGAGTTTGCCTTTTGCTCTTAGATGCCTTGTTAATCGATGTCTTAGGCTCTTTCCAAACTGTCGTATAAAATCCAGGTTATCTGCTTTGAACTGGATTATATTGCAGTGTAGACTCATATAATCCAGTTCAAAGCAGATAATGTAGATTACCTGCTTTGATTATCTAGATTACATGGCAGTGTAGAAGGGGCCTTAATGGGTTTTAAGTTCCAGACTGCTTGGCTTCCAGATGTGAAACTGAACAGGTGGTGTGATATAATAATAATTAATAATAATAATAATAATAATAATAATAATAATAATAATATTCTGCTCTATCTCCCCGGAGGGACTCAGGGCAGATTCCAAACATATAAGGCAAATATTCAATGCCCGAATACAACAATACATCCATACTAACAAAATTTAAACAACTTGACATATAAACACAAAATTATGACTTTACAAGTAAAATTAAATTAAAGCCTGTTACAACAGACATAAGACAAAACAACAAACATTGAACAGAAACAACAATTTCCCAGTTTCTTGGGGCAAATGGATTCATCATTACTCAAGATATTTATTGAGCTGGTGGAGCAAGCAGGGCCCGGATACTGATGGTAACTATTAATCAGAGGTATAATGGTAGTATTACCAACTCCTCCCCCTCCTCCTCCTCATAAGCCAGTGAGCAGAGTACATCTTCAGCTGTTTCTTGAAAGCGGGGAGGGAGGGAGCCATCTTTAACTCCTTAGGAAAGGTGTGCTGTCACGGGCTGGGCCAATAGCAGTTGACTTTTGAACAGGATGTGCTCTTTGTGCCCAGTGGGAAGCCGGGGTGCCTCGAGTGAGAGGCCCTAAGGATTTTCCTATACAGAGTCTTTAGAAGCTTGAAAGGTTTAACAAAAGTCTTCAACAAAAAATCAAATACTTCCTAGATCTTCAACAAATTAAACAAATGCTTCAAGGCTTTGAATCAACTGGTGGGCACCTTGCTTGGAGAACTATTTCTTTCTTTAACAAGGAAAACCCTTTTTGACCCCTCCCGGGCTATCTGTTTTCTAGGCTCTGCTGGTGTGGGCCCTACTCCTCGCTCCAATTGCTTCTGGTTACCCAAGTAGACCTACCAGCCAACACCTTGTAGATTTTCCAGCTGGAGTCCTTTTGGATTTTCTCTATGAATGATGTGGATCTGTATCTTTAACCCCAACAAGGGTTGTGCTGTAAAACTGTTTTCCTTAGAAGCTTTAGGGCTGTTTCCCCAGATGTTGTGAGAAACGAAGCTTCTCTACAGGTGGGGAAAGCTCACATCCTGTAACTGGGCTTCCAAAACTGGGCTTCCAAAACCCAGGCTGCCTGAAGTCTTTCTTTTCCCTCCCAGAGCCCTGGGGAAAGGGGCGGAACTAAAAAACATAATAATGATTGATGGGTCATTGGCCCTATAATTGCAGAGCAAGGGAAACCACCTTATTGCAAAATGCATGGAACCTTGGAATACATGCAAACACTCAATAGAAATAAAATGAAGTAGGAGCTCCTGGTACAGCTGTACCAGCACAAAGGGAGTTCCAGAGGTGGGGGGCAGCCACGGAGAAGGTGCTTTCTCTCATGCCCATCCGTTCATGCATACAGAATGACTTGGCCCAGCTCTGAGATTTAAGGAAGATGAAGGGGCCCTGGGAACTAGTGAAAAGTTACTAGAAAAAGCAAGGGGAGAGTCAAAGTCAGAAGCCAGGAGAGCAAAAGTGTTCATTCTTGTAGCCTGCTACCTCCCAGCAGTAGAGGCTTGACAACTACCATGCATTTCTTTTAAACCCCTGGGCTATTATTCTGGATTAAACCTATGTGATTCAGAATGGTGGTGGTATAGACCTGAGAATGACACAATCTTGACCCTGGACTGGCCAAGAGAAAAACAAAAAATGCAAGGAGGAAAGATAAGAAAAAAATAAATGTAGTTATTTTGAAAAGGTGTAAGGGGAAGCGACTTTTTTCTAAGTTGCCAAAAAGGTTCCAATGAAAATTGGGAGCATTCTAAGCCATGTGATCTAAAAATATAATGTGTTCAAACAATGGAGGGAGTCAATTTAAAACTTAATTGGTTTTCCAAGAAGGAGAAGAAAAGAGTTAACACCCTCCTGTAGAAAAACAGAGAACTAAAATCTGTTCTGTTTACCACTATAACTGGAAATGGTAATACACCTGAACATACCACATTCTGAATTTTCTGTTTGCCTTTTCTTTAGAGGATCTTATGAAGGATGAAAGGTTTCAGCATTCCAATCCCAAGGTAGGAGTCAGTGCAGACCTGTTAATGGTCCCAACGTGGACTGGAGAGCAGGAGGGGGCAACTATGCAAGGGACTATTGGGGGCTGAGCTATAGTTTAGAAAAAAAAACATAAATGAATTCCTATACCTGCACATATCTTATGTGTAGTACAAAAACAACCCATGGAAGAACAATACAATATTTAACATGAAGAATAATTTTAACCAACACAGATTTCCCAGTATTTCAATGGGAAGTGTGGGCCTGTCTTTGATTGATGAGAGAGTCAAGTTAATTGAACTTTGCTATTGATTGTCAGTTTTGATGTTCATTTTATACACTATTTAATGTTTTTTATGTTGTTGTATTGCTTATTGTTATTATTATTTTATTGATATGCATTTTAATGTGTTATGTTTTGAACTGTTCTGTTGGGTTTAGCCCCATGTAAGTCCCATGTAAGTCCCTTTGGGGAGATGGAGGTGGAGTATAAAATAAAATTATTATTATTGCTATTATTATTTTTAGGATTGTTCTGTGTGCCTTCAAATTATTTCCAAGTATAAAGTTTAGGGTGGAGGCCGGGTAAATGACCTTGGAGGACCACATCCAACCCACAGGCCTGAATTTGGGGACCCCTGCATTAGACAAACAGTCTTCCAACCTGGACTGGAGAGCAGGAGGGGGCAACTATGCAAGGGAAAGTAGCTAGTTTGTACTCATGATATCCAAATACTATAAAACTTCTACAAACACACAGTTCCACAGTAAAGATAAAGGTTTCCCTTTGACATTAACTAAGGCTGGGGGCCAGATACGGCCCTCCAAGGTCATCTACCTGGCCCTCGCTCAGGGTCAACCTAAGTCTGAAATGACTTGAAAGCACACAACAACAACAACAACAACAATCCTATCTCATCATCCAAAAGCAGGTCCACACTTCCCATTGAAATACTAATAAGTTTATATTTGTTAAAATTGTCCTTCATTTTAATTATTGTATTGTTTTTAAGTGTTTATTGAACTACAAATAAGATATGTTCAGTGTGCATAGGAATTCATTCATTTTTTTTTCAAATTATAATCCTGCCCTACAGCAGTTTGAGGGACTGTGACCTGGCCCTCTGTTTAAAAAGTTTGGGGACCCCTGATCTAGACACTAGACTCCTATTTATGCAGACCAAATTCCCATAGGCTTTTTAAGCTACTGCATGACATTGTTAGCTCACGTTTACCTTCCTGTCTACGAGGACTCCCAAGATCTTTTTCACAAGTACTGCTGTCGAGTCAGGCATCGTCCCCCATTCTGTATCTTTGCATTTCATTTTTTTCTGTCTAAAAATATGAAATGGAAAGATACAGAATGGGGGATGATTTTTATGAATGATTTTTAATTAGTTCTAATAGATTGTTGAATGACGAACTGGCAGATAAAACCCATTGATTGAATGGGTCTGTGCTAGTAGAAATTCAGGATTACATCTGCCATTGAGATCTTGTAACTCCCTTCCTTGAGGTCTGCTTTGATGACCCTTGATACCCTTCTGCCTGACCTTTGAATGGCTGGAGATTATGTTTTAGGAGTCTTGACCTACCTGTTTTCCAATTGCACATTTTGTCTTTGAGTTCAAATTGCTTTGACAATGGATTGTTCCTGCTTGAATTGCTGGCGATCTGTCTGGCTCAGACACCGGTATAATAGTCTGTTATGTCAGTGTAAGCCATTGTCTCAAATGAAACAATGGCTTACACTGACATAACATATGTTTCTGGCCCAGCGTACCTGTCCAAACATATCTCCTTCTACATCCCACCTCAGAGTTTAAGATCTTCTGGGGGGGGGGGGGGCTTCCCTCTGTCACAAATGCACTTGGCAGGGATGAGGGACAGAGCCTTCTCAGTGTTGGCCCCCTGCCTGTAGAATTCACTCCCCGGTGAAATTAGATTATCAACGTCCCTCCTTTCCTTTAGAAAGAAGTTAAAAACGTGGATGTGGGACCAGACCTTCGGGTCATCTTGCTGACAATGACAGTGACAATGATGGCAATCACTATGGAAATGGACTATGGACATGCTCGATGGAGTCTCTCCCTACTGAATTCAGCTCAGATAAGGCCACCAGTCTGCTATTGAAACAGAAGCAGATTTTAATTAATTAATGTGATGTAATATTTTAAATGTATTTAATTACTGGGTTTTACTATGTATTTTATTATGTGTACATTGGAGGCACTGAATTTTTGCCGGCTGGAAGCCGCCTTGAGTCCCCCCCCCCCCCAGGGGACTTGAGAAGGGCGGGGTACAAACATCTGAAATAAATAAATAAATAAATAAATAAATAAATAAAACATAACGACGACAGAATGGGGATAGGTTCTCCTGTCAGCAGGGATGTAGCAAATAGATATTACTATCTCCTCCAGCAATCTCTTTTATAACACCAGAAGCAGGATCCATGTTGCAATTCCTTCTTTCATTACAAATCATTAGAGGGATGGGGTGGGAATCTGCTGCATCCTGATCAATAGAACAGGCCACCCCCAGATTGCCGATTGATATGCCAGGACTGGAGGACTTTTACAATGCCTACGTGTTCCCGATATGTTGTTGAATATCTAGGGATTATGAGTCTGAATGATTGTGTGGATGGCATATTTGTAACTGTGATTGAAAATTCCCTCATACATTGTTAATATATTATTACTGGCATTGTTAATTCTACTATTTATATGCATCCTCCAATTCTATCGTCCCACTTTTTCAGCTGTTTTTAAAATGTCCCAGTTTCTCTCTGCTCTCCACCCTAAGTTTTCATTCTCAGCTTACTTCAGTTGCTGCAAACTGAGTTCAAAGTGCAAGAATAGTTTCCTCTCAGTTAACACACCAGGAAGTAGAAGAAAGATGGGAGATATATCTTGAATTTCTCAGTAGTAGTAGTAGTAGTAGTTGTATGAGCTCAACTTGTTCTCCAATTTATGGCAAACCTAAGGTGACCCTACCATGATTTTCTTGTTCAAGGGAAGGTTGACATTCTCATTATTTGAGAGACTATGACTTCCCCAACACAATTCAGTGGGTTTCTATGGACTTCTCCACATGGCCCAGAGGGGCTGTGCCACTGTGCTGGCAATCACCAGCAAAAGGAAAGGTTCCCAGGCTGTCTCATGGCGCCCCGTGCACCCTTCCACCTTACTTGAAAACTCCTTGTATGCTTATTGTATATGATGTTAATTTCCTAGAAATCCTCAGATGACAACTGGCTCAGAACCATTAAATGTGATGTCAGGATACACCTGAGGTTTACAAGGGAAAGAAAACCTCATTCAGATCCTTTTGGTAACTGAGGTAGACAAGACTGAGACACACTCATCATAAAATCAGTTCAAGATCCACAGCAGGAAAAGAGAGACCATAGCAGTAGACAAAATGAGCAATTTGGATATAAGATGCCTTTTATTTTGTGTGAACTGATGGTTCCTAGGTTGGCGGGGTAACAAATTAAGTCCAAACATCAAAAGATCTATATCTATATCTATATCTATATCTATATCTATATATATAATAAAGAAGAGTGTTTGTATCGGACAGAGGAATTGTGGAGGGAGGGCGGTGTATGTGGCAGCGTTCTGATTGGCTGCCGCTGTGGTGCTATTTGCATATGGTCTCTGATTGGCCAGCTTCAATAGGAGCCCCTGGTGGAGAAGAGGGTTCATGACAGAAACGGAGACATGAGAGAGGGAAATTTGCATATGGTCTGATTGGCCAGCCACAATTCCAAGATGACAAAGAGAGGAAAGGAAAAGGCAAGGGGCTTTGGGTCAGAACACTCCAATACAGATCGAAATAGGCACACAGAGCCCCCATCCCCCACTCTACATCCTACTGCAGTTTGGAGGACTATGAACCATGGATGATGGGACTTGCAGTACCACCACTCACATTCTGAGACCGCTCTCAACCTTATCCAATGACTGATCAGGACCAAACTTCGCACAGAGACCTCTCATGACCCACTTTACGTCCTGGTGTGGTTTGGCCGGGGAAGGACCGTGGATTATGGGACTTGCAGTACCATTGCTCATTCTTCAGACCACTGCAACCCTCATCCAATTACCAAAAAATACCAAACTTGGCACACTGAGTCTCCATGACGCACTCTACATCCAGGTGCAGTTTGAAGGAGGATGCACCATGGACGATGGGACTTGCAATACCTGCACTCCCTTCCTAAGACCATTATAACTGCCAACAATGATGGATCAGGACCACAATTTACACAGAGAGTCCGCATAACTCACTCTACATCCTGGTGCGGTTTGGAAGAATTTGACAATGGATGATGGGACTTGCAGTCACTTCACTCACTGCCTGAGACCACTGAGACCCTCGCAATGACTGATCAAGACCAAACTTGGCACACAGAGTCCCCATGACCCACTCTACATCGTGGTGCACTTTTGAGGAGGACAGACCATGGATGATGGGACTTCAAGTACCTCCACTACCCAAGACTGCTGCAAAACTCATCTAATGACCAATCAAGACCAAAGTTGGCACACAGAGCCCCCATGACCCACTCTACATCCTGCTGCAGTTTTGGAGAAGGGTGGACCATGGATGATGGAACTTCCAGCACCTTCACTCACATTCTGAGACCTCTGCAAACCTCATCCAATGACGGATCAACACCAAACTTGGCACATAGACCTCTCATGACCCACTTTACGTCCTGGTGTTATTTGGAAAACTTTGGAGATGGATGATGGGACTTGCAGTACCTTTGCTCACTTCCTGAGACCACTGAGACCCTCGCCAATGACTAATCAAGACTAAACTTGCCACATGGAGCTCCAATGACCCACTCTACATCCTGCTGCAGTTTGGAGGAGGACAGACCATGGATGATGGGACTTCAAGTACCTCCACTCCCTTCCAAAGATTGCTGCAACCCTCTTCTAATGACCAATCAAGACCACACTTGGCACACAGAGCCCCCATGATCCACTCTACATCCTGCTGCAATTTGAAAGGGGATGGACTTTGGATGATGGGACTTGCAGTACCTTCACTCACTTACTGACACCACTGCCACCCTCATCTAATGACTGATAAAGACCAAACTTGGCACACAGAGCCCCCATGACCCACTCTATATCCTGCTGCTGTTTGTAGGAGGAGGGGCTATGGATGATGGGACTACAAGTACCTTCACTCACTTCCTGAAA